>JASKGM010092940.1:0-13155 GCA_034509205.1 Ceratonia siliqua
GACTATGACAACTATGTTCGCTATCTTGCAGCTCAACCGTCATCCACATATGTTGCCTCCGTTGCTCATATTGGTAATTCTGTTGCCTGCCTTGCTCAGTCTCCTACCCTCGGACCCTGGGTTCAAGACTCTGATCACATCTCTGGTAACCATAGTCTTTTATCTTATATTTCTAGTTCTGGTTGTATTCCCTCTGTTAGCCTTGCAAATGGTTCCAAAACGTTTGCTAAAGGCATTAGGCAAGTCCAACCGACTCCTTCCATGCCTCTAGACTCTGTTCTTTATCTTCCTGGTTATCCTTTTAATCTTATTTCTGTTAGTCAATTAACTCGTGCCCTTAATTGTTCCGTTACTTTTGCTAATAATTCTGTTCTTATGCCAGAGCGGGGTACGGGACAAATGATCGGCGTAGGGCGTGATTCCCAGGGGCTCTATCACCTCACTTTGCCCCCATCTCCAGTTGCCTGCACCTCCACTGAGTCACCTGCCATATTCACAGCCGGTTAGGACATCCTAGCCTCTCTAAACTCCGTTGGATGGTTCCATATCTTTCAAGTCTATCTAATTTAGATTGTGAGTCGTGTCAGCTTGGAAAACAATTTTGCACTTCGTTTCCAAAGAGTGTCACTAATCGAGCTTCCGCCACTTTTGAACTTGTTCATTTTGATGTTTGGGGTCCTAGTTGTGTCACTTCTGTTTTAGGTTTTCATTATTTTGTTACTTCCATTGATGACTACTCTCGTTGTACCTGGCTTTTTTAATGAAAGCTCGTTCTGAGTTGTTTGATATCTTTAAGGAATTTTGTGCTGAAATCAAAAATCAATTTAATACCTCTATTCATGTTTTGCATAGTGATAATACCCGTGAATATTTTTGTTTCTTTCAATGCATTTATGTCTTCCCAGGGTATTCTTCATATGTCATCTTGTGCTCATACCCCTCAACAAAATAGAGTAGCTGAACGTATGAATCAACATCTTATTGAAACTGCTCGCACTCTCTTATTTCATCATCACATTCCTTTTCATTTTTGGGCTGATGCTGTTCTTACTGCAAGTTTTCTAATTAACCGCATGCCTTCTTCAATGTTGCAGCATGACATTCTGCACTCTCTTTTATTCCCAACTCAGCAACTTTATGTCCTCCCACCTCGCCTCTTTGGCTGCACTTGTTTTGTTTATAATTTACAACCTGGGTAAGACAAATTTTCTCCTAGGTCCATCAAGTGCATCTTTCTTGGTTATTCTCGTCTTTAGAAAAGCTGTCGGTGTTATTCTCCTGATGCTCAGCGTTATTTCCTCACCGCATATGTGACTTTCTTTGAGTCGCTCTCTTTCTTTTCTCTGTCTACTGTCGAGCATCCTGATATTTCTTATATCCTTCCTGTTCCTTATCTTGAACCTTCTCTTACTTCTGCAGAGTCTACTCCACCTTCAGTCCCTGATCGTCCCCTTCAGGTATACTGCCGTCATCTGCCACCTCCTTCTCCTGCAGGCCCTATCGATCTTCCCCATGACTCGCCCTCTACGCCAGCTTCTCCACCTGCCACTTATGCCTCCTCGGAAAGGTACTCGTTTTACTCGAAATCCTGATCCTATATATACTTTTCTCGCTTATCATCGTCTGTCCTCACCCTATTATGCCTTTGTTTCTTATTTATCCACTGTTTCCATTCCTAAAACTACTCATGAGGCTCTTTCAGATTTAGGGCAGTGTTAGGCCATGGTTAATGAGATGACTGTTTTACATTTTAATGGCACTTGGGATTTAGTCCCTTTACCATCTGATAAATCTCTTCTCGGTTGTCAGTGGGTATATACTGTCAAGATTGGTCCTGATGGACAAGTTGATCGTTTGAAGGCCTATTTGGTTACCAAAGGTTATACTCATATTTAAGGGCTTGATTACAGTGACACCTTTTTTCCTGTGGCCTAAATAGCCTCTGCTCGCTTGTTCCTCTCTCCAGCTGCCATGCGTCACTGAGCTCTTTATCAGCTTGATATCAAGAACGCTTTTCTACATGGCGAACTTCAGGAGGAAGCTTATATGGAGCAATCGCTTTGTTTTGTTGCTCAGGGGGAGTCTAATCTTGTGTGTTGGCTTCGCCGCTCCTTGTATGGGTTGAAACAGTCCCCACGTGCTTGGTTTGGGAGATTTAGTACTGTTGTTCAGGAGTTTGGCATGGTCCGCAGTAAGGCTGATCATTCTATTTTTTATTGCCATTCATCAGCTGGTAAGTGTATTTATTTGGTGGTGTACGTAGATGATATAGTCATCATCGGAGATGAACAGGATGGCATTGCTCGTTTGAAATCTCATCTATTTCAAAATTTTCAGACTAAGGATTTGGGTCGCCTCAAGTATTTTCTTGATATTGAAGTAGCTCAATCCAACAGTGGTATTGTTATCTCTTAGAGGAAATATGCACTAGATATCCTTGAAGAGACAGGCATGTTAGATTGTCGACCTGTTGATACTCCTATGGATCCGAATGTTACCCTTGTACCAGGACAGGGGGAGTCCTTGGCAGATCCTAGTCGTTACCGCAGACTAGTTTGGAAACTCAATTATCTCACCATCATGAGACCAAATATTTATTTTGTGGTCAGTGTGATTAGCCAATTTCTACAGTCTTCGTGTGATAGTCATTGGGATGCAGTGATATGTCTTCTTAGATAAATCAAAGGAGCACCAGGTCAAGGGTTGTTATATGAAGATAAGTGTCATACCCAAATCATCGGGTATTCTAATGCTGATTGAGCAGGTTCTCCATCAGATAAGCGGTCTACTTCAGGATATTGTGTTCTTATTAGAGGTAATTTGGTATCCTGAAAAAGTAAGAAACAAGATGTGGTTGCTCGATCTAGTATAGAGGCGGAATATCGAGCAGTGGCATTAGTCACGTGAGAGCTCATATGGTTGAAGCAACTTCTTCAAGAGTTGAAGTTTGGCAAAGTGACGCAGATGCAACTCATTTGCAATAACCAAGCAGCTCTACATATTGCTTCTAATCCGGTGTTTCATTAGCGGACTAAACACATTGAGGTGACTGTCATTTGCATCCGCGAAAAGATTTCATCAGGATGCATTGCTACTAGTTTTGTCAACTCAGCAAATCAGTTAGCAGATGTGTTTACGAAGTCTCTTAGAGATTCTCGTATTGGATTTCTTTGTAACAAGCTTGGTGCATATGACTTATATGTTCCAGCTTGAGAGGGAGTGTTAACTTCCTATATATACTTAGGATTAGTTTCTATTAAGCCCTGTAATATATCGGCCCCATTGGCCCATTCTTTCTTGTATATATATTAAGCTCTAGTGGTGACCAGACTCACTTACACATATTCCCACATTAGGATTTCTCTCTCTCTCTCTCTCTACTATTCACAATTTCATTAAAGAGAAACTTGATAATGGCTTGATCTGCACTCCTTATATTCCATCTGGAAGCCAATTGGCAGATGTCCTTACAAAAGGACTAAACAGCCCACAGTTCAATGCAATCATATCCAAGCTGGGAATGGAAGATCTATACTCATCAGTTTGAAGGGGAGTGTGGAAATTATGAACAGCTGTGTATAATTTGCATTTAAATCCCCTGTAATCAGTAATTAGGATCCCCTGTAATCAGTAATTAACTAGTGATTAGCTTCCTGATTATTTCCTATTATTACATTAAATTCCTAGCTTAATTATTAGTGTAATTATGTTTGAATGGGTATATATTCACCTTTCTAATTGTAAAGCAAAGACAAGAAATATAATTCTCTTTCCTCACACTTATTATGGTAGGGAGTCAGAAAATGGGGGCTTGGATTTGGGCAGTTGTCTGGGCTAGAATAAAGTGTAGGATCCATATTAAGATTCTTGAAGATTTGTTTTTGTTTTATTGTATTGTCTTTTTCTTGTATGTTTGTAAGCTTCGAGGCTATATAAAGGAGCTTTCCCTAGCAATAAAGATATGAAAAGAATTTGCATCTTAACTTTGTGTTGAACCTAGGAGGCCCAAACCACATAGAATTGCCTTACAAAGGAGGTTAGAATCCCTCGGAAGTATCCTAAAAAATTCATACTAACTAAGGTACGTATCGTTAATAATATGTCCTTCCTTTTTGCAGTAATTGCAAAACTTCTTGTTGCATTGTTTTGCAATATGGCCAAATTCCTTGCAATTGTAACACTATTTTGGAGATTGACCATTCACTTGAGCAGCATAAGCCATATTGACCACATTGACTCTCAGAAAGAACCTCCTGCTCTTCTTTGGGAACTTTAGACTGTACTAACCCAGAATAATCACTCCATAAATTCAGTATAAAATTGTTCAATTGATTGGCTCCCTCGACAAAATTTGCCAATTTCAAGCTCCAATTGAAATTTTTGGTAGAATTATCTAGATAATTAATTCGCTTAAGATAATCCTAGATGTCCTTAGTAGTGGGGAATGAGCAAAGATTGTTAACCATACGTGGTTCAACAGAACTCAGAAGCTAGGAAACAATTCTGGCATCCTTACTTTCCCATAATTCATGTCCCTTAGTATCAGTGGGAGGACTGGAAGAGCCATCCAAATGACTCCACAATTCTTTCCCTTTGGTAAACATTCTAAATTGGAATTCCCAAGTTGCATGATTTTTCCCATTAAATCAAACCATAAAGTTAATTTCGTCTAACATGATCACTACAAAATCCAACAAACTTAACTAAGAAAAGGTTCACAATACTAGCCAAAATATGTCATCAACCCGAATTAAAGGTCCACCAAACAATTAGAATAGCCCTAACAGAAGGCCTTGTAATCCAAAAATAAGCCCACTAGAATAAGGCCTCTGACCGCACCAAAATCTGAATTCCAAAATCACCAAAGACCAACACAACAACCACGAGAGAGGGAGTGATCGAGTGATAGAAATACCAGATGAAAAACTATAGAAGACCGTGATCGAGAATTTGACCGACAAGAATTACAATGGCCGACAACTAACAGACATTTGCCGAGAAGCTCACAAACGACCACGATTAAGAATCTGAAATGTCGAGAACCTTAGAATAGGAGAAGCAGATGCAAAGGATTCTATAAGTTGCGCCACCAAGAACACCTAAAGCTGCTCCACCGAGAATCGAGCACCTACGTCTCAATAAGAAAGGTCCAACACCGAGAGCTTATAGAGAGGTCAATGCCGAGAGCCACGGAGAGGGATACAACCCACCAAGAGAGCAAAAGAAAACCACACCACACTTAGGAAAACACGACTAGAATGTGGTAGGCTCTAATACCATGACGCAATTTCTGTTTTAAATTGAATACCTCAAACAGAGGATTGATCTCCATTACGTAGACAAGGATCACCTTAATTACAACCTGAAATCTTTCCTAATTAAGACAAAATCTTCCTAATTACAGCCCTATAATTACAAATCAATTAGCTAGTTTACAGAGCTTAATTACAGGGTACAAAGCTGACTATACAAGGCCTAGCCCTATAGACTAAAAGAATTAAAGTTAGGACTATGATGGATAATAACACTCTGATACCATGTTGAAATTTAGGGTTTAAGTAAAAGTATGGTGACTAGGAAGGCTTGCACACTTGTAGTGTACACACACATACACACTCAGGCAGCCCGCTTCCCTTTTATTAGTTATACTAAACTAGATAAAGATCAATCTGAATGCAATAGATAATCCTCCAGGAGGATGACAACTTTTAAAGATATTGATAAGGGATAATTACAAGAGTCCTGGATAATTACAAGAGTCTAGATAATAATAAACCCTTAATCCTTCAACAGTCATACTTAATTTGTAAGACTTATCCTTGAATTATTGACAGGTTTCTCGAAAATAGTATTAGGAGGCATACCGATGAGTAGACAAAATGTGTTGCAAGGCCACAAGCAAGCAATTCTGCACCATCCAACCTAGCACCTGTAAGACCAACATATTCTCCTGCAATTTTTTTATAACAAAAAGAAGGAAAGAAAGTTAATAAAAAAAAATGAAGGAAAGAAAAGGGTAAAAAGGTAATGACGTCATAATTTTGACTTTTAACTATTTGAGAATGCTAATAAGTAGTTGGAATTACAACTAATAGTTCAAATGCAACAATATCACCAAAGAAAAACTTTTATTAACCAATCAAGAATCTAAACCTCCTCCCTTCCCCCCTATCTATAGTGTTTGTTAGGGAGGAAGAAGAGAGTTCAGAGTGGAGAGCAGAGGCTAAAGGAGCTGTTGAACATCTCTTTAGGGTTGGCTCAATACTATATTATATAGGAAATCATATTATGATGGACCCCATAATGATGGACCCCACCTATATAAAACGTATTCCAGGAGAAATAAGGGCAAAAAGGTTACCTATAACTCCAACAACTGTCAGGGACACATAGCAAGCAATCCGCATGCAGAGCAAGTAGTGGAATGTGATGCGGAGCGTTTAGCTTTAACTTATTATCATAAGTTAGATTGTCATAAGGATTCTAGGAAGTAATTAATTGTGATAGTTCTTCATGAATTTATGTTAATTATGTATTGCTGAGTTATTTGCATGTATTTCCTGTTTGTTGTTCTATGTGGGAATATTCTGTGTAGTTAAGGGGTATTTTAGTAAATATGCCCCTTCCTTTTGTGTTTATTTTCGTGTAAGCTCTTTCTGAAAGAATGAATTGGTAATTTCGACTTTCTCTCTGGAAAAATACATAAGGTTTTCTGTTGAGGTTCTCAGAAGCTGTTTCATCAGCTTTGTGTGGAGGTTTCGTGCGTTTTTAGCACTGAAATCCGGTTACTCTAGGTTCCTAACTACATTAGGTGGTATCAGAGCAAGGGATTTGCCCTGCCATGGCCGATGATGGAGAAGGAAATTGCCCAGATGACATTGAGCGTGGGAAAAACGCCTTGTGGAGGGTGATTCAGCAGCAGCAACAGCAGTTGACGGAAATAAGGGAGTTAGTTGCTGCCCTTGGTGTCAACGCAGCCCAGAACCGCGGGACCACTCCTGTTCACCATGGAGAACGGTGCGAAAGGCCCAGGGGAGTGGAGTTCCAAGGTACCCACTTCGGAATTCCTCACAGAAACCACCGAAACCATGGAGGGAACGGGAACGGTTCTGAGTTAGAGGAGGAGCCAATGTGGCAACACAGACAGCATACCCAGAGGCCACAGCATTATCGTGGGAATGAGGATTATAGAATTAAGGCTGATTTACCAACATTCAGTGGTAATTTGCACATTGAAGGGTTCCTGGATTGGTTATCTGAAGTAGAGAGATTCTTTGAAGTCATGGAAGTTTAGGAGGAAACAAATGAAGCCCCCTATTAGGAGTTGGGAAAAGATGAAACAAAAGTTGATGGCTAAGTTCCTACCCCCAGATTATGAACAACATTTATTCAGGATGTATCAAGAGTGTAGTCAGGGAGACAAATTTCTGTGATGGATTACACTGCTGAGTTCAACAGGCTGTCCCTCAGGAACAATGTAAATGAAACAGAACACCAAAGAGTTGCTTGGTACCTGGAAGGGTTGAAAGACAGTATTAAGGAGAGAATTAGGCTCCAACCCTTATGGAATGTGGATGAAGCATGCAATATGGCCCTGAAAGCTGAATGGATGGAGAGCAAGGAGACTAGGAGGACCTATTCTAGGAAAAAATGGGGTGAGGGTAGCTCCAATTCAGGAAAGGGCAAGGCCCCACTGGCCAACACTATTGAACCTCCTTCTAGGGATCAAAAGGATTCACGGGGAACTAGTGAAGGTGGATTTACAAGGGGGAAGCAAGTGGCGAAGTCCTCTAACCAGGGGTTCTCTAGGACTCCTAATCCTTATTTCAAGACCAATATCGTGAAGTGTTACAGATGTGGCCAGCAGGGACACAAATCCAATGAATGTCCGGCCAAGAAACCTGTTAACTTGGTGGAACAAGATGAGGAAGAAGCAGAGGAGGATAAGGGAGAGCTAGAATATGAGGATGAACTTTATGAAGTTGCGGGTGATGAAGATTATAAGGGAGAAAGGATTAATTTAATTGTTCAAAGGGTGTTATGCTCCCCAACCCGTGAAAGAGCTTCCCAACGACACAACATCTTCCAATCTTCATGCTGCCTTGGAGGAAAGGTATGCAATTTAATAGTAGACAATGGGAGTTGTGATAATTTCATATCGAAAAAGTTAGTAGATCATTTGAAATTGACCACAGAACCTCACCCATCACCTTATTCCATTGGCTGGGTAAATAGGGGGCCAAGTGAGAAAGTAGAGGCAATTTGTAGGGTTCCTATTTCCATTGGGAAACCTTATTCAGATGTGGTAACCTGTGATGTAATCAACATGGATGCCACTCGTGTTGTTGGGTAGGCCGTGGCAATATGATGTAGGTATTCACTACAAGGGGAAAGACAATGTATGTTTGTTCAAGTGGAATGGGCACAATATTGCAATAGTTCCTTCTAAAACAAAAAATGCTCATCCCAAAGCTTCCAAAGTGGAGGGAAAAGCCTTCTTAACCATTGTGGAATCAAAAAGGGAGTTTGAAAGAGCAATCATGGAGTCCCAAAAAGTGCATATGGTTCTCTTAAAGGCTGTACCCGAGACTTATCAACATCAGAATGTCAGAAAACTACCAGAAAAAGTGGAAAGTGTCTTGCAGAATTTTAATGAATTGTTTTCCAGCGAATTACCCAATCAATTGCCACCTGTCCGTGAAATACAGCATCAAATAAACCTTGTTCCTGGTGCTACATTGCCTAATTTACCTCATTACAGGATGAGTCCGAAGGAGAGTGAGATTTTAAGGGAGCAAGTAGAAGACCTTTTAAAGAAAGGGCTTATTCGAGAAAGCATTAGCCCTTGTGGAGTTCCAGCCTTACTGACACCCAAAAAAGATGGTAGTTGGAGAATGTGTGTTGACAGTCGGGCCATTAACCGAATCACTGTTAAGTACAGATTCCCCATTTCGCGGCTGGACGATATGCTTGATATGTTGGAAGGGACACAAGTGTTTTCTAAGCTGGACTTACGAAGTGGGTATCATCAGATCCGCATTAGACCTGAGGATGAATGGAAAACCACATTTAAGACAAAGAAGGGATTGTTTGAATGGCTAGTCATGCCATTTGGGTTATCCAATGCTCCCAGCACATTTATGAGAATGATGAACCAAGTATTGAAGCCATTCTTGGGTCGATTTGTTGTGGTTTATTTTGATGACATTTTGATTTATAGCAAGAGTGAAGAAGAGCACCTCTAGCATCTTAAAGAGGTCCTTACAGCTTTTCAAGAGAACAAGCTTTATGTTCACTTGAAGAAGTGTGAATTTATGGTGACTCAGATTTTATTTTTGGGGTATGTGATAAGTAACCACGGAATCCATGTTGATGAGAGCAAGATCCAAGCCATTAAAGATTGGCCTACTCCCAGAAGTGTGACTGAACTAAGGAGTTTTCATGGTTTGGCTACCTTCTATAGGAGGTTTATTTAGAATTTTAGCTCTATGGTTGCTCCCCTTACAGAATGCCTCAAGAAAGGCTGTTTTAGATGGGGAAGGGAACAAGAGGCTAGTTTTCAGCTTATCAAAGAAAAATTGTGTGAAGCCCCAGTATTAGCATTACCATCATTTGACAAACTTTTTGAAGTTGAATGTGATGCTTGTGGAATTGGAATTGGAGCTGTTTTGACTCAGGAAGGTAGGCCAGTGTCATATTTTAGTGAAAAGCTCAATGATGTCAAAAGAAAGTGGTCAACCTATAAGCAAGAGTTCTATGCCGTGGTACGCGCCCTTAAGTATTGGGAGCATTACCTTATTCAGAAAGAATTCATTTTGTATACGGACCATCAAGCTCTTAAGTTCCTTAATACTCAAAAGCATCTAAATAAAATGCACATTCGGTGGTCCACTTTTCTTCAGAGATTCACGTTCGTGTTAAAGCATAAATCTGGCCATAGTAATAAGGTCGCTGATGCCTTAAGCAGGAGGGCTGATTTACTGATCACTTTGCAACAAGAAGTTGTGGGTTTTGAACATTTGAAGGAATTGTATGAGGAAGATGAAGATTTTGCTGATTTGTGGCAAAAATGCTTGCATAAACAACCGGCAGGAGAATTCCTCATTTGTGATGGATATTTATTCTGTGGAAATCGATTATGCATTCCCAAAACATCACTAAGAGAACAACTTATAAGATGTATTCATGGTGGGGGATTAGGGGGTCATTTTGGCCGAGACAAGACTATGGCTATGATGGAGGAGAAGTATTACTGGCCTCACCTAAGGAAGGATGTGTGCGGAACTATGTAAGAAAATGTTATGCTTGCCAAACCTCCAAGGGCCAATCACAGAACACTGGCTTATATATGCCTCTACCAGTTCCCAACAATATCTGGGAAGATCTTGCTATGGATTTTGTGCTTGGACTTCCCAGAACACAAAGGGGAGTTGATTCTGTCTTGGTGGTGGTTGATAGATTTTCAAAAATGGCACACTTCATCCCATGCAGGAAAACTTCAGATGCTTCACATGTGGCTCGGTTGTTCTTTAAGGAAATTGTAAGGCTTCATGGGGTTCCTAAATCTATCACATCAGATAGAGACTCTAAATTTTTAAGTCACTTTTGGCTTACCTTATGGAAAATGTTTGACACATCCTTGAATTTTAGTAGCACTGCCCATCCTCAAACAGATGGTCAGACCGAGGTTCTTAACCGGACACTTGGAAACATGATCATATGTATCTGTGGGGACAAGCCTAAAGGGTGGGATCATGCCTTGCCACAAGCTGAATTTGCATACAATAATGTTCCTCATAATGCTACAGGCCAATCTCCATTTTCCATTGTATACACTAAGGTTCCTCAGCATGCCCTGGACTTGGTCAAACTACCTGGTACCTCTGAACGGAGTATCCCAGCCAAACACATGGCTGAGGAAGTACACCATGTCCATGAAAAGGTGAAAATGAAGTTAGAAGAAACCAATGATAGGTATAAGAAAGCTGCTGACTTACACAGGAGGCATAAGGAATTCAAAGAAGGGGATTTTGTTATGGTGTTCCAAAGGAAAGAAAGGTTCCCTACAGGTTCATACAACAAGTTACAACCAAAGAAATATGGCCCTTACAGAATCCTCAGGAAAATCAACCCCAATGCTTATGTGGTGGACCTTCCTCAAGAGTTTGGAATCTCCAACACTTTCAATGTTGCTGACTTGCACGATTATTATGATCATCAGGTGCCTCTTTACTCATCCAGCAACTCGGGGGCGAGTTCTTCTCAAGAAGGGAGGACTGATGCGGAGCATTTAACTTTAACTTATTATCATAAGTTAGATTGTCATAAGGATTCTAGGAAGTAATTAATTGTGATAGCTCTTCATGAATTTATGTTAATTCTGTATTGCTGAGTTATTTGCATGTATTTCCTGTTTGTTGGTCTATGTGGGAATATTCTGTGTAGTTAAGGGGTATTTTAGTAAATCTGCCCCTTCCTTTTGTGTTTATTTTCGTGTAAGCTCTTTCTAAAGGAATGAATTGGTAATTTCGACTCTCTCTGGAAAAATACAAAAGGTTTTCTGTTGAGGTTCTCAGAAGCTGTTTCATCAGCTTTGTATGGAGGTTTCGTGCGTTTTTAGCACTGAAATCCGGTTACTCTAGGTTCCTAACTACATCAGAATGGGATGAAAATGAAAGGCACGCTGGATGGCAGGAGGGGGATATAAGGGAAGGGAATACCAGAGGGGAAGGTGGGGAAAAATTGGAGAGTGTGAGGGGAGACTAGCATCCATTAAAGTCTAGTATGGCCTAGCTCTGCTAGGATCAACTATGTTTATTTGCTTTGCTGTGAGAATGTCTTTCTTTTCTGATTATGAGTGTTGATTCAATGTATTCTCAGTGCATTCAGCCACTGTTTATCAATATACGTTCAAGTTGCATCTTTGCTTATCCTGATTTACATTATTAGTATTGATTTCTACTGTTTTATTGGGGTGGTTTCCAACATATTACAATAGGGAGGGACAGTTTTACCCTTACAACATACAAGGTTAGACACTAATACCCTAACACTAACACTAACACTCCCCCTCAAGTTAGGGCATAGATATCAATCATGCCTAACTTGTTACAAATATATTCAACTCTGTTGTTGACAAGGGCTTTAGTGAAAATATCCGCCAACTGTTCACCAGTCTTGACATGCTTGGTGGAGATAATACCTTGTTGAAGTTTCTCACGCACAAAGTGACAATCAACTTTTATGTGCTTTGTTCTCTCATGGAACACAGGATTAGAGGCAATGTGAAAAACTTATTGATTATCACATAATATCCCCATACACTTAGGCTGTCCAACTCCTAATTCAACTAATAGATGCCTTATCCATATCAAAGCACAAGTGAGTTGAGTCATAGCACGATATTCAGATTCTGCAGTCGATCGAGAGACAACATCTTGTTTCTTACTTTTCCAAGAAACAAGGTTGCCTCCCACAAACACACAGTATCATGTAGTTGACTTGCGATCAATGCACAAACCAGCCTAATCAGCATCCGAATAACCTACCACTCTTTGATGTCCATGATTTTTGTAAATTATACCATGGCCAGGAGCACCCTTCAAATACTTGAGGATGTGTATAACCGCCTCCCAATGAGTTGAACGAGGGGACGACATAAACTGACTCACAACACTCACTGGAAAAGCAATATCAGGGCGAGTCACGATAAGATAATTCAATTTTCCAACCAGTCTCCTATATCTTTCTTAAGTTTCTACGGCATCACCATCTTCACTTCTCAGCTTAACCCCTGGAAACATCAGTGAGTCACATGGTTTGGCATCTGACAATCTCGTTTCATCAGGTAAATCAAGGATGTACTTCTCTGAGATAGGAAAATTCCCTTTTTACTCCGATGTACCTCAATTCCCAGAAAATACTTAAGATCCCTTAAGTCTTTAGTTTGAAATTTGCTCTGAAGAAAGGATTTTAAGTATTTTCTGGGAATTGATCACATGCACTCCTCTGCAACCCAAACTCTAGGACAACCTCACTAAATCGCCCAAACCAGGCTCTAGGGAATTGTTTTAATCCATACAGTGACTTCTTCAACTTGCACACACAACCGTACTCCCCCTGAACAACAAACCCGGGGGTTAAGCTGAGAAGTGA
>JASKGM010092951.1:0-13154 GCA_034509205.1 Ceratonia siliqua
CATGTAACTTTTATACAATAATTTTTTTTATTTCTTATCATTTTTTTGTTTTTTGTTTTTTGTTTTAATTTTATATTATTTAGACTATTTTCTATATCTACTTCTTTTTTCAACAGTAATTTTGAATAGTACTTTTAAAACATTGAAATTAAATAATCAAATAATATAAAATAAAATAAATATTATATAAAAGTTAGATGAAAAAAAGTGCTATAGTAAGACCCATTTATTAATAAGTATAATGCACGAAGCTTACTTCTCAATTTCCAAGAAAATCAGACATCCTTCAACATTCTTAGGAACCCTTTCTTTGCAGACAAAGAGATACTAAGTCGCTGGCTAGATAGAAACAAAAGGCATCCATATTCAAGTACAACATGGTCAGTTTTAAGACTCACCTTTTCTTTCATTTTTGCCAAGATCCATCCCTTGATTTTTGTTTAATTTTATTAATTATAATCCACTTTATCTTAAAATTATAATAATTTATCTGTCTCAAAATTGACTTAATCTCGAATTCCATCCAAAGATATTTTATTATATAAACCAAAAATATATAAAAACGATGTGTTTTTTCTCTCTGTTAATTACTTTATCATGTTTCCCTGGATTTCCTTTTCCCCAGTCTTACTTGGCTCATATTCTTTCTTTTCTTTCGGCAATAAAGAGATGGAGCATCATACATCACAGACAACCAAGGACAATAACATTAGCTTCTCTCACAAAGTAATAATACTAATTTCTTAATCCATATAGCTTTAATATCAAGTTTCTTGGTTGGTGCTTTGTACTTTTCTAGCTAATGTTTCTTCCTATTCTCTTCTTTTATATATTATTTCATTCTAATTTATAAAGGATGGTTCTAACAAAAAACCCAAATTTGAAAATTATATGTATTAATTAAAGGGATTGCGTAAATGAATAATATCATTAAATAATAGTAATAATATGATCAACGATGAATCCAAATTGTTTGTAAATCATGCAAATTTTACACTTAACTAATAACTTGTTAATTATATTTGTTAGAAAGGATTTTAATAGATTTAACCACTTATATATAATATATCATGTCCAATTTATATTTGTATTTTATTTATGTTCCAACATTAGAAGTCATTTGAAATTCAATTAAAATTTTACATGCAATAAATTCTAACGATGCTTATGTTAAAGTTGATTCAGACGGTGGTCAATTTAGATTGAGGTCAAGATGATGATGGATTCTACAAAATGGAATATGTGAGGTAAAAGCAAGGTTAACAATATCATGCTAAAGTTAGCCTGGCCCGAGCTATATAGAGTAATAAATTCTAAGAGGATAAAAAGTAAATCCACACCTAAAGGTTTAATATTTATAAGTATGCAGAAGAGTAATTCTGTAATTTATGATGATAGAGAGGGGCGTATTTATCTTTGTAGCTTGATGGGTCTGATAGTAGTTGAGACTTTTCTTGTAGCGCTTGGACTGGGCCACAACATATTCCAACTCCAAAGGTCTATCCATTTTCTTAATAATAAAAATGGTAAATTACATTTATTTCTTTTAAAAATTGATAATATAATATTTAATATCTTCTTATTTTTTAAATAATCTTTAATTTTTTTATTAAGGTATAAATATATCAATTTATCTTTAACATCAATACAATGAAAGTGAAAGACTACAAAATATGTATACATTAGGATTTGTTTATTTTAGCGTTTAGTTAAGTAACTTTTTTAAAATTTTTGTTGTTGTTTGAATAAAATAATAAAGTATTTTTTATTATTTAGATTATATATGAAAATTGTTTTGATTATTTAAATTAGAGATTGTGGTAGTTTCAAGATTAGGAATTAGGTTTGAATTCCCGATAGCTAGTTCGAATGTTAAATCATAATAAAAGTTAAAGGTAATGTTAAAACTATATATGAGTTGTGACTTGAAGTTAATAAAATAAAAAACTCCAAAGATGGCTAATTGTTTATTGAATTTTTTAAAACTGTTCATATTTTTCGGTTTCTCTTCTAAACTAAATAACTGGAAGCTTTTTTTTGAAACAAACGAACTTTAAATATATTCATATGTTTATAAAAAAAATTAATATTATTTTAAAAATAGAAATAATATTAAATATTATATTATCAAATTTTAATAAATATACTCTAATAAAAAAGCATAACATGCATACAAACTTTCTTGGATACCAAACACGTTTTCCTTGTAAATTTTTTTTTTTAACGGAGAGAAAATAGAGAGCCACATAGGCCAAAGGGTAGTTTATTAAGAGAATAGTTCCAGAATGGAAAAGGTACGTAGGAGAGCAGCCCTAGCTAGCCCACACATGGCGACTGATCTGTATTACTATTACTATTCCACATGGAATCATTTTCGTGAGAATGACGCATCCAAGCTCGTGAACCACGCTGGCTTTCATATAGGAGTTTTAAAAAGCCACCAATCCTCTTTGAAACTTGTGCTTTCCCTTCCATCTTTTCTATTTATAATAATAATATGCTCACCTTTCTCCCTCCCTCTTCACACTTCGTATATTCCATAAATAATTGAGGTGTTTGATATACATCTTAATTTTATTAAATATTTAATGTTTATATCTAAGTATATTGTCATTAAAATAATTATATTATCATTTATAGGATCACAATATATTAGGTTATATTAATAGAGATATTATATTAATCACTTTTAAATATTTAATGCATTCATATTTTACATATCATACTATCTTAAATATTATAATATATAATACTAAAGTATAAAAAATTATGAGATTTAAGATTTTTATATTTAATATAATAATTAATATTTTATAAAAATTAACTATAAAATTAAAAGTGATAATATGAGATAAATCAAGATAATAATATATCAAACATAAAAATTTTAAATATTATAATATATTAATCTTGATATCTTGTATAATAATAAGATAACAATGTATGATACAGCACCAATATTCTATCCAGCTCTTTATTCGGTCCAAGTTAGAGGTATCATATAAAGTCAAGGCTTATAGAACAAGTTCTATCTTCTCTTCCTTCATCTTTCATTCTTAACTTCACTGCAAATGTATATTCCTTCATCATGTTCATGAATGCATTATGATTACTATATTTTCTTTTTTTATTCTTTTTTACTCTGCACCACCCACCTTTTAGCACATTCTAAAGAGTGAAGACAAAGAAACGTAAAAATCAAGCCAATCCCATTAATATATATATATACATATTTACAAAAACTGCATATATATAATTGATGTCCCTAGATCTATATATATAGAAATTAATTCACATACTCATTTGCCCCTTCTTGATCATGACCTGATTAATCTTCTCTTTTCAGAAATTTAATTTTTTGATTGGATTCTAGCTAGGTTTATGATCTGTAATGCAACGTAATTTAATCAGCAAAGTACTGAAGAAAAGTGGGGGGAATTTTGTAGGAGTACTAATCATGTGTTTTTAATTATATATTTTAAGATCGATAATTATTATTACTTTATTACTTTCTATATATAAATTCTTTTACATAGTTATATATATAGTATGCAAAGCCATGTAGTTTCATAGTTTTTAATTATATTTATGTACAAATCTATGCCTAATTTATTTGAATTAGATATATTATTTAGTAGAGTTCAAATTAATATATTACAGCTGTAGTGTTACTTTTAAGCAATTAAATAATAGATCCTTCGAATATTTACTTGAGCTTAGAAGGATCTCAAATGGCAAAGTTGAGGTGTTTTTAAATTTTTTTATACTAAATAATTGCTATAAGGATTAATTAATATGAGTTTAGCACATTTAATAAATGTTAACAAGTGATTGGATAAATAATTTTGTAATCATCTTTAATTTATGTTTGTTGGTAATAATTCTCACACACTAATTACATCTCATAATACCTCACTTTATGAAGTAATTTTCATTGATCTAACCATTAATTAAAACCAAAATAATTACTATGTTGATATTGTATATAAGATTTTTAAATATTAAATAATAATAAAACATGTGATTAAATAATTTATTATTACTTATATTTAAATATTATATTATAGGTTAATTTTATAAAATTGTTATTCGATACAAAAAGAATTTAGATTATAACAATTTTGTGTGTTATGATCTTCATAGTATAAACTTTAGGAGATTCTAAGTTATGACTCACAACAGTTGGTAGCTTAACAACTTTTATTCTCATCTTTCATTTTTTTTGTCTTTATTTTTTTATTTTTTAAAATTAATTAATTATTTTTATGTCATATATTTTTTGAAGAATTTTTTGAAATATTTTTATTCTTTCAAAAAGTTTTACTTATGAAAAAGTAAATTCAAGAAAAATTATGAATGAATAGTAAAAGAAGTGTAAATTTTTTCAAAGAATTCTCAAAACAAATATGATAAAAAATTAATTAATGCTAAAAAATAAAAATAAAATAAGAACAAAAAATAAAAAAAGTTAAAGGTGGAGACAAAAATAACTATGCTAAGGCCCACACAATGGGTAGTAGCATAGCACGCGCCATACACTTTTAATTCATGGATAATTTTGTGAAAAATCCATCTTATAAAAAATTATATAATAGTGAAAGATTGATTTTTAAAATATTGGATAACAATAAAGAATGAGATTAAATAATTTATCATTACTTATATTTAAATATTATATTATACATTAATTTTATAAAATATTTATGCAATACAAAAAGAATTTGGATTATAACATAATTTTGTGTGTTATGATCTTCATAGTATAAACTTTTAATTCAAGGATAATTTTGTGAAAAAACCATCTTATAAAAAATTATATAATGGTATAAGATTGATTTTGATTAACACTAATATAAATGTATCCCTAAATCCTCATAATAAATATAGGTAAGATATATTAATTAAATAATAAATTTGACATATTGTATTTATCTATATCTTCAAACACTGAGAAGATTCTCCTCTCCAATTAGTAACTGAAAAAAAAAAACATTTAATCAAATTTCCATCCCCCTCAACTCAACCATTTAAGCTAAAGCCAAATAGATAGGTCTAATCAATTTAAACTTAGCATTGAGATGGATTCAAAGCACGTTGTACAGTACTTGAAAGTATTCCCTTGCCCCTTCAATAATTTGATAGGATGAAAATGACATAAATGAAAATTAGGTAAAATTTAGAGTTAAAAATATAGTGAAAAAAGTAACATTATTTTTACAACTCATTCATATTTATTTAAAAAAGTTCTCATAGAAAATAATTTGTAGCAATTAAAATATATTCCTTCATTCCTGATTCCTCCATATATATTTTATTTAATGTTTTTTTAATATATATATATATTCAAAAATATAAACCATAATTAATCCTTAGAAAGATAAAATTGGTCCACACCTCAACGTCTTGTCAATCACTGGTACTTAGTACTTACCTTTGCCCATTCCCCCTCTTTGTCCCAAACTTTGTCTATCTTATAAAAAAAATTAAATTACATTCAATTAAAGATAATTTTTAAGTAAAATTCATATGACAAATAAAAGAAAAATAATATCAATAATTTTATTTATTAATTACTAGTAACTCATATAATTAGGTGAGATGGTGATATATTTTAAGATCCCTCCACAGTCACATGCAAAATTTCCAATAAAAGTTTGAAAAATTTCCAAATTATAGTGATATATAATTCAAAGATGGCGTCCAATAAATGTAGTTCCTCCTCTTGTTGGTATAGATAATGTCCCTTCTTTTTCCTCATAAAAAGACAAAAACTTAGGGATATTCTATTTCATAATTACAACACATACCATGTCTCCTCACATCATCCATCCCCATCACCTTCTAATTTATTCCATCCCTCAATTTCTCTCTCACACCATAGTATATTTAGGTTATAAAAAAAATAAATTTAGTTAATTATAAATAAATTAAATATGTATATTTTTCAATCAAATTTACTAAGATCCACTTTTAATTCATATTATTATATATACGATTTTGAAGTTTTTGGTTTCTTCATCCACATAGTCATCTCATAAAAAATTGTATAAGTGGCATAAATATTTTTAATCTTTAAAGAATAGTAAGATGTATGATATATATATTTTAGGAGAAATCTTATTTTACAAAAATAATTATCAAAATATTTACAAAATATTTTTTAATTATTATCACTTTATCTCATCTCTTTTATATCATTCTACTATATGTTAATTGGTTAAAAAAAATTGTTAGTCTTATAAGAGTTATTTTGTTAGAGTAATATTCTTTTTTTATCTAATGATAATGCATGATACCATATTATTAGTGGTATCATAACTTAATTGTATCATAAAGTTTGCTCTTTTACAAGTTCTATATTTTTGTATGATAATAATTGCCTCATAAAAATCAAATTAATTATAAAAGTAATTAATTACATTTAAAATAAAAAATAAATTGACATAGTATATGTCAAATCACTAATATATCTTTATATACAAGAAATGATACTCTAAAGCATTATTTCTCAAATCTTACAAACTCATTACATATTACATATTATGTTGGTAGAAGTTAAATGCATTTAATATATATATTATCATCTTTGATCTTATTATCTTGAATGACATTAGGTATTTAAGATATTTATTTTTAATATGTTATTATCTAAGATGTTAGTATCATTCAAAATAATTAAAAATAATAAAATGACACAACTTTAAATAATATTTATATAATTTTAAAATTACTAGAATCTTATAACATATTAGATTTAATTTTAAAATTTTTTAAAAATTTTAATTGTATCAACTTTTAACATTTTTAAATGTCATATTAAATATAAATATTTTATATAAATCTTATATCATAATATTTAAGATATTTATAATTAATTTTATATGTATATCTCCTTATTTTTATAGAAATTTCTCCGCTTGCACACAAATATCAAAAGTTCATCAATCCCAAAGCCGTGTCAAATCCTCAACCCATACAGTCATTCATTCTGAATTGTCAACCCACAAAGACAGATCAACCTTATATCTTTGGCCTTTGGCTAATTCTTAACCAACAATTATTATAATAAACAACAATTAATTATTTTATACTACATGTCAATATAGAAAATTGATTTTTTTAAAAAAATTATTCAGACATATGATCACTACTAGACAAACCCACCCACCAAAAGCTCATAAACTCCTTCCCTTTCACTGAAATAGTAATAAATAATTTCAATACGTATCCTCAGCTATACCAAAGTCATCTACCCTTCCCTCTTCCACTAGCTTGTCCAGCCAAAAATTCTTATATTAATTACTTAACATAATTACAAACATATATTAAATAACTCATATACTATTTATATAAGTCATTATTCTTTGTTGATATCGTATACTTAATTATATATATTAAATTAATCATTTTCCCTCCATAACTCAATAATTTACAAAATAAATCAATTAAAGAAATTTAAAAAAAATAAATTCAGAAATATTCACCACTTTTATCATGTGAGTGAAGATTATTAATGAGCAGTCATTATTGATTTTTTATTCTCATTAACATCCCCATATATAGATACATATGATCCCAATATAACTATACAAAAAATCCAAAATCTCGCAATCTAATATAAGAATTACCCATAAATTAAAAATAAAATAGAGAAACAGATGAAATTGAGAAAATTCAACACTATGTTGATGTAATTAATGAACATATACGATTCATCAGGATCTAATATATCTTCACATATTATGCAAAGTGGAATAATATAAACAATAACGTGTAAAATTAAAAAAAATAAATAAAAAAGGAAAATTAACGAAGAAGTGGAGTTGGATAAAAATTAAGAAATGGTGTATTCACTGGCTTCATTCAACTCTTAGAATATATAGCCAACTGAAGAAGCAGAAGAAGGAAGGATCATGTACATCGGCAGCTCCTCTTAGGAAAATTCGATCGGAAAAACCCATCGATCTCGTCCTTATTCACCACCTCAAACAACTGAAACTCTTCCAGAAGCTTCCTCTTGCACGACACGATCCGTTTCGGCTTGCGCGGCGCCGGCGGGCAGGTTAGGATCTCGGGAATTCTGTTTTCTTTCGAGGTCGGAGTCCGGCATCGCTCTTCGTCGCCGTCGACGTCGCCTTCTCTGCCGGTCGTGGACGTTACGCGGTGGTTAATCTGGTCGGGAGGAAGCTCAATTTTGACGGCGGAGGAGGAGACCGGGGGTTTGGGGAAATCTTGGAGGAGGTGGAGGTCGGTGGACATGGTAATGGGGGGTCGGAGAAGAAGAAGAAGGTGTTTGGATGGTAGGAAAATTGGACGAGAAAATAAAAAATGGTGAATGAGGTTGGTTTACTTCCGTGTATATATAGGTGGGTGAAGGAGACTTTAGAGAAAGCCTTTGAAAGCGTGCGTTTGAAGGTAAGCGTATGAGTATGAAAGAGAAGGAGAAATTATGGTACTATTCTCACTCTTCTTTGTCTTGTAAAAATACCTGAGGTAGTTTTATTTTCACACACCTTTGGAATATTAGATGAGAATGGCATTAGTAATTCTAATTTTTTATAATTTTTTTTAGAACAATACTTTAAAATAATATATACTAATTGAGAATATTAAATTTTAATAGTTGTAAATATATATTTCTTGAGTTATAAGGCTCATATTTAAACTTTGAGATTAATACTTAATAAAAATTTACTTTTATAATTATACTAAGTAGGATATACTCTTAAAAATATTTAATTTTAATTAACGTGTAATTTGATTAAAAATTATTTTAAATAGATTAAGTCATTTTTAGGAATAAGTAATTTTATTTATTTAAATAAAAAAAGTTTTTTTGTAGGTTTGGGGGGGAAAACTCTAGAAAAAGTTAAGAATGATGTAAACTCTGAATAATACATATTTTTTACAATACTTTAGATATAGCTATTTATTAAATATGAGCATATAAATGTTATGCAAATACTTTTTTTTTCCATTGGTGTTATATGTTGATGAGTAGCAGCTGAGAGAGACTTTGATATTATGAGAGTTATAGGAAATATGGTTAATTATAATTAACTAAAATAAATTCTCAGATCTGGCATACATTTAATTATAATCTGGGGATATTATAATTTTCGCTAATTATCCAAATTAGTAGCTTTTTACTTTTCGATGTCAAAGTGACTCAGTGGAGGTTAATAATAACGACAACAATGAATTATAATTAATAATAAACCCTTTAATTTTGTCCTCTTATTACTTTTTGGCCCATGAACAATTTCAACTGCTTGGGATTCGTTATGTCTGCTCAAGAGTACTAGAATAAGGTGAAATGGGAGTCTTCCACGTGTAAGAATGGTGACTCCTTTGGACGTAAATGCCCTTCAGTTGTGAAGTGTCGGCAGGTGCTTGGTTGATTGGGTAGGGTCGATCACAGTGAATAACGCCGGCTTTGCTAATTGGATTTCAGTGCCTTTTGATTTATTGAACAGACATGTGGAACGTAAATCTTACGTTAGAGGCCAAAGGTGGTAATCTATAAACGCCTGGGTATGGGTCCACGCGCCACCCAAAGCGAGTACCATCATTCGCCTCGCAGCTTTTCTTTTTAGTAGTTTGTTTATTCATATTATTTGTTTAAAAAGTTCAGATATATAATTATTTAATATTATATTTATACATTTTTATTTTAATGTGTGTTTTAATTAGGTTTAAATCACCTCTATAGTAAATTTCATGTTAAACTTTATTTAGAAGAAAATTATACATGATTAGAAATGATAATATCATTTTAAATATCTGTACCAATATATATATATATAGAAGAAAATTATACATGATTAGAAATGATAATATCATTTTAAATATCTGTACCAATATATATATATATATATATATATATATACTGTAATTCTCTTAAAATTCTCATTAAATGTATAGAGAATATTATATGTAATCTACATGAATGTTTTTGCAAACTGTAACTCAGTGAGATTGTGTGAAGAAACATTATCGAAAGAGCCATTTCTATAGTTGACTTCTCTCTAATTATGTCATATAATTAGTGCAGCTGATTAATTAAATTATTTTGTACCTTAATGTTAAGTATATTGCTTAATTAATATCCATATATACTATAATTAAGTTTGAAATTATTAGTTATACTTTAATATATATGTCATTGACAGCCATATGAAATTGACAAATGGCTAGCTAGCATATCCATCGGCAAATAATTTTCTTAATACTTCACTAAACTTCTATATATTTGTCCCCTGGCTAGAAATGTTGAAAGGTAAGTAAAAATAAAATTATTGTAAATACTATATATATGTGATTTAGTTTTTTACTTTATATCACAATTAATTAACAACAAGGTGCTTGTCTCTTAGGCTTAATTAATTAACTTTAATTGCTCTTGTAGGATTTTGTTTTGAGATAAGGAAATTAATAGAAAATATATATTGAAAGCATTGAAGTGGATGAAGAATTCATTAAAATTCAGATCAAATTGATGATAGTTTCCAATCTAAATTATATATATCAAAGTTCATATGTTGTGATCATTGAAAATAAAAATTAAACACTGTTTTATGCATTTTAATAAATTATAATTCTTTATCAACGTCACTGCTTTCAATATATTTTCTATTAATTTCCTTATCTCAACAAAAAAACCCTACAAGAGTAATTAAAGTTAATTAATTATGCTTATGACTGCTTTCAACCACCTAATTTAGGCGGGAAGGAGAGGTAACTGAGGGAAACTATAGATTGCTCGACGAGCAAGGATTTTTAAATTATAATTTTAATATTTAGAGCTTATTAAATTTGAGATTTAAACTCAAATTATTAAATTAAGGCTATGTATGTTAGCTTGAGGTGACATATAAATTTTTTTAAAATATAATTAACTTATATCATATAGTTTTATGGTCTTATCACTTTAATTAATAAATGAATGAGTTAGATCAGAATATTTTAAAAAAGTTTAGAACAAATTAAAATGAAATTAATTAATTAAAACCATAGACTTGTTTTTCTAAGCCTGAATTCAATATTTGGTCACTGAAAAAAAGAAAACATTAATGTACAATTGAATCTTCAAATTTGTTGATTTGGGTTCAACTTAATTGTTATTTTCTTGAACCAACAAAATGACTGAGTTAAATCCAAAAAAAAAAATTAAGGATTCATTATTACATCTTTTTTAATAAGAATTGACTACAATTAATTAAATTTTATAATTAAAGAATCAAGATGTAATCTGTATTTTCCCATAAAAACAAAAATGAGATTAAGTTCATGCATAGTGATCTTTGTAAAATCCAAAAATTCAGAGATTTTGATGTATTGTTTTGTATTGTTTTGTCCCCCCAAGAAATAGCATTACCATGTGTATTGTGTATGATATATATTCTCTTATCTCTTTCCACTCCATGCATATGATGGGCCTTTTTTTAGATTTCCCATTCAACCACCTCACAAACTCAATGGATTCAGTAAATTAAGTTAATTATAAATATACATAAATATATATTAGAGAAATTATGATTTTTAATTTTATTTATTTAAAAATGATATTTTTATATTTAAAAAAAATAAATATAATATATGAAATTCATTACTTAATTAATAAATCATGCTTACATTTATTATTTATAAATATATGTACATTATATTTATTTTTCGTTAAACATAAGAGAGTTTAAATTCACCTCAAGTTGTTTTATGTCAACTAAAAGGCACATTATGTAACTTAAATTGTTTTCCTTAAATTATATGTTTAATCATAATTAATAATTTATGATTTTTTTATAAAGTGAAAATTGATGTATCTATCTTTGTGATGCTTCTCTGTCTTTGTCTGTGTTTGATGTGATTAGCATAGGATACCATTTTAGAGCCTTGAATACGCTCATCTACCTTATCTTCTTCTCTCTCTTATCTTACCATAAAAAAATGGTCTTAGTTTGGATTTGGTTTACCAAATTAAAATCCATCCTCATCACATGAATCTTCCCACGTGCTTTGTCTATTTACTATTATGCTTGGTTTTCACCACCAATCATTAACAAATGTGGCAATGCTATGTTTAGTATATGTTTTATAAAATTGTAGAAGGGTTCAAATTTGAAATTTTGTAAAATTGTTTATAAAAAATAATTTATACAGCTTCTATATGTTAGCATTGTGATACAACTCAAAACTTTTATAAGAATATATCGACTAGGTAAATCAATAAAAATGTATACTGATTACATATGTTTACAATACAATAACACATTTATTGTTTGTTTATCTTAGAGTGAACATTCCCAAAAATAAACCTGTAAAATAACTAATAAAATTGACAAATTAGTTGAGACCATATGTTTAATCATGAAAATATTTATTTTAAGATAAATAAATAATATGTACATTATTATACTATAAATATATATGATCATAATCCAATCAATATATTCTTACAAGAGGTCCTAAGTCTTATTACAGTATTAACATTATATGATAAAGCCACATGTTGTACTAATCAAGGTTAATGGGAGTGACACGTGGTAAGTATTAGAATGATTGTGATGGAGGTCCACGCAAGCCAAGGCAAGTTTATGACAAAGTTATAGGGGCAGTAGTTTTGAGGGGGAACAAACAAGACTCCAACATTCTCAGACTTTGCCTGCTTAAGTAACACTTTACTCTTCATGTCAAAGTTAATTAAGAATTTTGACCTTAATTAATTGATATTTTATACTCCCTTTTATAACGTAGATCAAAGAATAATCTCCAGATCCAAAGAAAGAGGCATAACAAGAAGGCTACATCACAAGCCTTCTGTTAAAGCCTTTCCCTTCCTTTTTTCCCACTCTTCCTTTGTCAGAATATTGATGTCACTCTTATTAATTTATAGTATCACTTTAAAAATGGTTAATCATTAACCACATTTGGATTAGTAATTAGCATTAATTAATTCACTGTAAATTTTACTTTGTTTGATCCTTTTAAATAATCTTTTTTTCCTTTAATTTTTTATTATACAGTTTTTGAACCAAATATTCTTAAAAACTTAATTTAATAGTAAAAATGAGCAAGTGATGTATAGTTAAACCTAAGTATCACATTTAAATTTTGACCTTGTCAATTTCTTATATCAAGTCATAGATTTTTTTTTT
>JASKGM010092962.1:0-13153 GCA_034509205.1 Ceratonia siliqua
GAATTCTAGTGACAGCATTCAAGTTCTAACTTCCAGGTTGAATTTGACTCACTAAACATCCGAATCAGTCTTGGAGTTCTTCATCAAAGTTGTAGAGATTTCTCTTAGCTTTACTACAAGATAAAATTCGTATTATCATATGCCTAGAACTCAAGTTATGGCCAAAATACAGAAGCAACATAAAAGCCCTAATAATGCTAAAAGATATAATTAAATCCAATTGGAACTCAAACTTATAAACTGTGGCCAAACTCAATAATTTAAGCATACAAGAGGATTAAAAGACTAAATGCGAGGCTTAACTAATGTATAGAAATTGTGTTTATCAACTATACCCAATTTCAGTTATGGCTTTAGGTGAGATATTATTGGAATGATTAGTTGTGATGCCCCATTCTTGAATGCCATTTGTGTTTATCAACTTAATCCTGACAAATTTGTTGGCCTCATAAAGTGGAAACAGATAGGTGGGCTTTCTTGGTAGTCTTAGGAGGCATATTGTTAATATGCATAAAAGCACACCCAAACTTAGTTGGGATATATATAATCAAAGAAGGCACATTGCATTAGCATTCAAAGTAAATAGTTCTAGCAAATGGCAAATAGCTATGATAATACATATTCAAGGAGGACTAAAATGTCATATTCAGCATGTATGCTAGAGGTCAAGGTAAACATTGGCATTAACACCATTCATCGATTATAAGTGCTACAATATGATCAAATATCAGCATGGGAAGCTAACAGAAGTATCTCAATATCAGGGCATAATAGCCTATTGTCAAATGTCTCAATAAATGGCCGCAAGCCTATAATACCCTTGTCTCAACGTATTTTCACATTTTAATGTTTGACTGATGCAGACTATACTACCCAAGAAGTTAAACTAAAGACATATACTCATATCAGAATGGTGCAATGCACAATCTCAAGTGAAGAACCCATAGTATTGCTCAAAGTAGCTAACCACATTCACTAATGAACATTCCATTGCACACATGTAATATACTTGCTTAGGCCTAATGCAAATGGTTTTCACACCATGGCAGTGAACTCAAATATGCAAATTCCATAAGTGATGTGCTCTAATTCGTCAAATACACCAGGTTATCTCAACAAGTGAAAATATGTAGATAATATCTTCAAATCATAAGCCATCTCAAAATAGAGTGCTAAGTAATTCCTTCAACCCATGAACATGGTGTAATCAAAACACAACCTATGCAAGTAACATAAAAGTATCTCATAATAGTGCTTAATATACATATACCAAAGAAAACACAAGTAACTATACAAGGGAGCAATATACCATAATAGCAAAGCCTAGTGTCAAGTAATATAACTATGAAGCATCGAATTAGCGTTTTCTAGACCTGGGTATGAAGTAAGACCATATGAAATGGCAGATGAATGATGGAGAAATAGATACTATGAGACGTAGGGCACTTACCTTGAGGAAGAATAGAGGTGAAACATCAGAGAACGGGGGGGAACCTATCGGATGGGACTATGCTAGATGAAAATGAGAGAGAATGGGCTAAGAAAGGGAGCTAAGCGAGATAGAAATAAAGGAACTAAAGAAAAATTTAGAGAAATAGCATTTAAAATTAGTTAGCCGCGACAACAAGTCGTGGCACTCGGGTTTGAGCACTACGGCGCTCAGCTCTAAAGCCTGGAACTCTCAGGATCTAAGACTTAATTGGGCACTGCGGAGCTTTTATTTGAGCACTGCAGTGCTTGCTCCTAGAAGAATCATCCCTTAAATTTACCTTGGTGTTGCGACACTGGCTAGTGGAAGCCACAGCGCTGGCTTGATTTTTGCTCTACTACATAAGTGCCTCAGTTGCACCTGTTCCTACACAAAAAATGCCAAAATGAGTGGACCAAAGTTAAAAGCAATAAAAGTGTAGAATTTCAAAATGCTAAGGAAATAAGGCAAAGAAGTCAAACTCTTCTGTGCTGCCACACTACTTTAGCTGCTTTTGGCATGGAATCCCAGAGCCTTAAGCTTACATGTTCCTTGCAATAAATACCAGAAACGAACCTAAGACTTCAACTCACAAAGAAACTATACAAAAGACACAAAAATTGAAAAAAATGGAAACAAAAGCATCTAAAAACATGGGTTACCTCCTATTGAGTGCTTGGTTTATAGTTATCAACCCCGACTATCTCAGAATCACTCGGTCTCAGCTAAAGTGTTGGAGGATCGCTAGCAATCAATCAGTCCTTCCCAATAATGATTTAGGTGCTGTCCATTAACTGTGAAAATCCAGTTAGAGCTCTCTTCCACAATCTCAACAGCTCCATAAGGAGATACTTTAGTGACGAGGAAGGGTCCCGACCATCAGGACTTCAGCATGCCTGAGAATAACTTTAGCCTAGAGTTATATAATAGAACCCCTTGTCCCGGCTTAAATTGGTGATACACAAACTTCTGATCATGCTACCTCTTGGTTTTCTCTTTGTAAAGCTTGGCATTCTCATAAGCTTAGAGACTGAACTCATCCATCTCATTTAGTTAGAGAAATCTCTTCTTACCCACTTATTACAAGTCAAATTTTTGTTTTTTGACTACCTAATAAGCATTGTGCTCTAACTCCACCAGTAGATGACAGGCTTTTTCATATACGAACTGGTAGGATGACATCCTTATCAGGGTCTTATATGCTATTCGGTAGGCTCATCAAGCATCATTAAGCTTTTTGGACTAATCTTCCTTATTAGGATTCACTGTCTTCTCCAAAATTTGCTTCAGTCACCTATTTGTTGCCTTAGTCTACCCATTAGTCTAGGGGTGGTATGCAGTGGCTACCTTATGTTTGATACCATATTTTGTCAAAAGGGTTTCAAATTGTTTGTTGCAAAAGCATATCCCTCCATCACTTATGATTACCCAGGGAGTATCGAAGCGAGTAAAAATGTTTATCTTCAAGAAGAATAGGATTACTTTTGCATTATTGGTCTGTAAGGCCACTGCCTCCACTTATTTAGAGACGTAATCAATAGCTATGAGGATATATTGATTTCTATATAATAGTAAAAAGAGTCCCATGAAATTAATCCCTCATACATCAAATACCTCCACTTTTAGAATGTTGTTGAGGGGTATCTCGTGTCTCTGGGAGATGTTTCTAGTTCTCTTACACCTATCACATTTAGAAACAAAAGCATTAGCGTCCTTAAAAATAGAGGGATGGTAAAAACCTTATTGTGACACTTTGGCTGCGGTCTTGTTGCCTCCATATTGGCCTCCATACTCATATACATGGCAATGGGCCAAGATGTCCTTTATCTCTTTCTCAAGTACATAGTGCTGCAAGATGTGATATGCACACTGCTTAAACAAGAAAGGCTCATCCCATAAATAAAAGTTAGTATCATGGAAAAACTTTTTCTTTAAATGAGAAGTAAGGTTAGGAGGAATAATTTGGCTAACAAGAAAACTTACTAAATCAGCATACCAAGGTCCTTTCTACTGGAAAATGAATAGTTGCTCATCAGGAAATTATTCATCAATTATACATGTTTCACTTACTTTGGCTTTACTCTCCAACCGAGAAAGATGGTTGACTATCTGATTCTTAATACCCTTTCTGTCCTGAATTTTTAGATCAAATTCTTGAAGTAGTAGAACCCATATGATTAGTCAAGGTTTGGCATTCTTTTTCTCAATCAAATACTTGACCACCGAGTAGCCAGTGTAAACTATCACCTTGGTTGCAACCAGGTAGGATCGAAACTTATCAAATACAAACACCAGTACTAAATATCTTTCTTAGTTATGGTGCAGTTCATCTGGGCATCATTCTGTGTCTTACTTGCGTAATAGATAGTGTGGAATATTTTCTCTCTTGCTGGCCCAAAACTGCCCTCACTGCATAGTCACTCACATCACACATCAACTCAAACAGCATATGCTAATCAGGTGCCACAATAATAGAAGCAGATATCAACTTCTCCTTAAGCAGTTGAAAGGCCTTATGGCACTCATCATCAAAGTGAAAAGGAACATTCTTTTCAAGCAGATTGTATAATGGCTTTGAAATCTTTAAGAAGTCTTTGGTGAACCTTCTACAAAATCCAGTATGCCATAGGAAACTCCAAATGCCTTTCACTGAGGACTAGGGAGGTAAATTCTCTATGGTTGAGAACTTTACCTTATCAACTTCTATCCCCTGTTCTAATATTCTATAGCCTAAAACAATGCCTTCTCGGTTCATGAAGTGACACTTCTCCTAGTTAAGTACCAGATTAGTTGAGACACATATCTTGAGAACCAATCCCAATTGTTTAGGCATTGATCAGAAGTGCTCTCAAAAAATTGAGAAGTTATCCATGAACACTTCTATAAACTTCTCAACTATGCTAGAGAAGATAGCCATCATGCATATCTAAAAGGTGGCTAAGCATTACACAACCCAAAAGGCATTCTCCTGAATGTGAAGGTACCATAGGAGCAGGTAAAGGTAGTCTTCTCCAGATCTTCAAGTGTAATGGAGATCTGATTATAACCTGAATAGCCATCCAAGAAACAGTAGAAGATGTGACCAGCTAGTCTATCCAACATCTAGTCAATGAAAGGTAGGGGGAAGTGATCCTTCCAAGTAACCTTATTCAATTTCTTGTAGTCCATGCACACTCTCCAACAGGTGACTGTTCTGGTTAGGATCAACTCATTCTTCTCATTAAGCACAACTATGATTCCTCCATTTTTTGGATACATACTATATAGGGCTGACCCAAGCACTATCTAAAATAGGGTAGATGATTCCTGCTTCTAACCACTTAATTACCTCTTTCATAATTGGGTTGAGCCAGTGCCGATGTTTAATGCTAGATTTTGCACTATCTTCAAATAAAATCTTGTGCATGCAAGTAGAAAGGCTAAGGCCTTTTATATCAACTATGGTCCACCCCAAAGCCTATGTATACTCTCTCAACAACCTCAATAGCTTATCTCACTATGCTTGATCAAGGATGGAAGATATAATTACAAGTAGTGTAGAGGAGTTCCCAAGAAAAGTATAACTCAGATGGTCTGGTAATGGTTTTAGTTCCAGAGTAGGGGGTACCTCAATAGACGACTTCAGCTTAGACCCTTTGTCAGTAGGGATGTCTAAGGCTTCAAAATACCTCTATAACTGGTATGAGTGTGGTGTAGAATTTCAAAGTTGTAGGTACTCCTTAGATTCATGTCTAGTTACATTAGAGGAGTAATAGTATCTTCCAAGGGGTCACTGGGGTGTTCATCAGTAAACACCTCCCTAATACAATTCTTAACTACTTCAACTCTGTAACATTCATCTTACTCATGTGGGTATTTAAGCACTTTCCACACCTTGAATGTTACCTTCTAATCTAGAAACCCACATAGCAAGTTTTCCTTTCGAAACGTCTATCAATGCCTTCCCATTTGCCAAAAAAAGCCTTTCAAAGATAATAAAGACCTCTTTCTCTTCTTCTATATCCAGAACTATGAAGTTAGATGGAAAAATAAACTTGTCTACCTTAACCAAGACATCTTCAATAATGTCCTTGGGGTAAGTGAGTGATCTGTCTGCCAACTATAAGGTGATGTTAATTGTCTTCACTTCAGTCAACCTCAAATTTCTATAGATAGACAAGGGCATTAGATTTATACTTGTCCTTAGGTCACCCAGTGCCCTCTAAAAGAATTTCACCAATAGTGCATGGTATCGGCTTACTAGATCCTTAAGCTTCGGGGCTACTATCTCAAAGTCCTCTAGTTTTCTCTTGTTATACAATAGCTCCTTCATAAACTTCACATAAATGGGCATCTGTGCCAATGCATCGGTAAAGGAAATATTGATGTACAGCTTCTTAAATATCTCAAAGAATTTGGAGAACTAAGTATCTATTTTCTTCTTCTAAATCCTCTGAGGGAAAGGTGGTGGTAGTGGGGTAACTATAATCGTATCTTCAAATTTAACATCAGACCCACTGTCACTCTTCTGATTCTCACTTACTTCCAATTCAGTCCTCTTCTATATAGTTTCTTGAGTCGATGTTGACTTTCTCTCTACCTCAGGTAACACCTTACCAATCCTCAATGTCACAACCTTGCATTGTTCATTATGATCACTCTTAGGATTTATCTTTGTATTACTAGGCAAAGTATCCTGCAGTTAGTTATTCAAATTTGCAGCTAGCTGACTTAACTGAATTTCTAGATTCTTGATGGATGCCCCCTGACTCTGTAACTGTGTCCTAGTTTCCTGAAGTTGATTTCTGGTTTCAGTCATGAATTTACTAGTGTTATTAGCCAATTACATCGTTGCTTCCTCTAGATAAGACTTATTCTCTTGATTAAGAGCATGTACTGCTACCTGTGGCTGAAAACCTGATGAATAGTTTAGCTTCATAGCCTACGATGCTCCCTAATTATTACCCCATGAGAAGTTTAGGTGGTTCCTCTACTCGAGATTATAATTACTCGAGTAGAGGTTGTTCTGCTATCAGTTGAAGTTACTAACATAATATACCACTGCTCATAGAAATAGTTGCCCCCACATAACTCACAGATAACCAGAGACTTACCCATTAAACTGACTATTATCTTGGTCAAGGTAGAAACTTGAGCTACTAGTGTTGTATTAGTGTCAACATCATGAATGCCCACTACCTTCCTAGTCATGGACCTCTCAGTAGGCCATTGGTAGTTATATACAATCATTGTTTCCTGTAGAGCATATGCGTCATTCGTTGATTTGGCTAAAAGGGCACCACCTACTGTGGAATCTATGTTGGACCTTAAGTAACAATTCAACCTATTGTAAAATATTTCTATTTGCAGCCACTTTTGCAGACCATGATTTGGGCATTTCTTTAAAAGGCCCTTAAATCTTTCCTAAGCCTCATATAGTTTCTACTGATCTAGCTATTCGAGTGATCTCATTCCTTAATTTAGCTCTTCTAGCCGATGGAAAATGTTTGGTTAAGAACTTTTAGGCAAAAACTTCCCATGTAGTGATAAAGCTAACTGGTAAGGAGTCTAGGCAATCCTTTGCTTTATCCCGTAGTGAGAATGGGAAAAGCCTCAGTCTAATGGCTTCAGTAGAGACTTCATTATTCTTAAAGGTGCCACATATATCCAAAAAAGTGTTAATATATTTATCTGGATCGTCATGTGCTAAACGCCAAACTGCAATGATGTTTGAAGCATCTGAATAATAGCCAACTTGATCTCAAAAGTATTAGCATTAATGGGTGGCCGGATAATATTAGACTAAGCTTCATCCAATTAAGGCAAAGAAAAGTCTTGAATAGCCCTGTCTTCATCCAGTCCCAAATCCAATATAGGTTGTTGATTCCTACCATTGTCTAAACTCTTTCTTTTATGTTCCTTCTACATGTCTTTTCAATCTCAGGATCAAATAGGAGAGCGTCCTTGCTTGTTGCACTACGTATTCAATAAATGAAGGTACCTGAAAAATAAAAGAAAGGTTTAAGTTACAATTGAGAAATTAATTTTACTATCAACAAAATAGTAAAAACAGTTCCCTAGCAATGGCGTCAAAAACTTGTTCGCAATTTTATAATTATGCAAAACACAAGTGTACGCTATCGTGACAAATAATATAAAGTGAGTGAGTTATCGTTTCCACGAGGAATCGTTACTTGTTCATTAACTACTAACTTTTATCTTCCCTAATTTTAATCAAACCAATAATCAAATAGATTTAACTAATTACTTAATTAAAGCAATTCTAAATATAAATGACAGATAACTTGAGATGTAAGATTATAATTCTGGAAAGCCTAGGACTACAATTTTCCCTCATACTTCACCAATCGCAATTCTCTTCCCAATAAAGTCAATTAATTATCTCAATTACCAGTTAGGATTCTTAATTATCTAATTATTTCTCCCAAGATTAAACGGGGTTGTCCTTAATTAGATTTACCTTATATTCCTAGGAGAAATCTCTAATCAAGTGGTTCATTACGTTCAATTCCCTATTTAACAACTGTATGTGTTGCATAGGTATATTCCTATTCTATACAATCTCACTGCTTTCGCTAAATGATCACACATCCCTCAATTCATGGCAAAACCCCAAATCTCTTTTCTAAAGCACCTAAGGTTCCCTAAATTAACCTATGGCCAATAGATTAAATGAAACACGGAAGATAGGAAGTAATTGACAATAAAAAAACACATTATTAAGAATCAAATCAAAAATAGATTACATGTGGGTTAAATTTTTAATCCTAGAATAAAGTATATAGTTCATCACTGGAGTTGCAAACAACATGTTTAGAAAGAAAGATAACATCATAATTAAGAAGGAATGAGAAGAAAATGAATAATTAAAACTATGTAGTTGTCGTTCCTTTCTCTTCACTTCTCCATCTCAAAATTCCTTTGTAAGACTCTTCCCATGCTCCTCAAAATAGAGCTCTTATTTCTCAAAGTCAAAAGGTAGCTTTCTGATTAATTTTGACCTATTTAAGTGACTCAGCAGTGTTGGCACTATGACTCTGGACTCTTGACATAGCAACTCGGGTGTTAAAAACTTAGTTCCTAAAATTTAGCTGTAGCTCTGGGTGATGGGCGCCGCGGAGCTAAGTAATCTAACTTGGCATCAGTTTTTGTCTTTTTGGGTGCTGCAACGACAAGGTCTCTAACTTGGATTTAACTTTTTCTGCAATTCTTTTCTAGCGCTGCAGCTCTTTTCTCTCTGACTTTTGGTCCATAATGACCCATTTTTCCCTTGAACTACTATTAACTTGTCTGCATCAAAAATAAGGACAAAAACCCAATTAATCAACTCATAACGTGATAAAAACATAGCTCAAATATATGCTTGGAGACCCAATTATATCAACCAAATATGCAATTATCATAAAGCAATCTAATGATCTACATATATTCAGTTCTCAAAAGGAGAATAGAATGCACAAACTCAAGGGAAGCACATATTCAGGGGGAGTATGTTCCGAAATGCCAAAAAGGGAAGTTCTCTTGACTTCTTATACATTTCTTTTTGACTTAGCTATGTCTACACATTTTAAATAGTTGTCATCATTAAAAGGGGGAGATTGTCGAGAAAACATCTTTAGTAAAATAATTTTGATGAGCCAACTATGTTTTCAAGTGAAAAATGATAAGCTAGAAGTATTTCTTAATAGACCAAGCAGCATCATATTCTTAAGAGCAAGCAAATCAACAGGAAAATTAAATAATAAAAATATTTTGTGTTGGAGCATTATAACTTTTTCAAAGAAACACAAATATGAAATGAAAGTGCTGGCTAAAAACTAAAAAGGAAAAGATCTAAATATTGTTTACAAAAGCATAAACACCTTTTAGAAGCGTTTTTGAAAAAGTCAAAATAAGATATTATATTTTATTCAAAAATATAACTATTGAAAAAACTGTTATCTATCATTTAAAAGCTTACTTGTGTAGCTTGCAAAACCCAAAATATGAGCTTTGAAAATTGATCAAAAGTTTCAAAAATGGAGGACTCAAAATCAAAGTAGATGAAAACAACTTTACATCAAACAACTATGAAGCTTTAAGCTATAAAATCAAAGCTACAAGAAGCTATGAAACCTGTTGCAGAGCCATTATGAACTCAACGGCTAGTGAAGAAACTTTGCAACATCCACGAGTATAAATATGCTGCATTCGAAGAAGAAACATAGAACCAAAGGGACAAAAATCATAAAAGCTGAGATAGTGAAAACATATCCATTGTGCCTGAACCAGTTAGAAAAACACATCTCCATTGAGCCTTGCCTCTTTGATCATCTTAAGGGAGCTTGAGCTTACTTGTATTCATTCAAAATCTATCCTTTGAGGTTTGCTAAGTTACCTATGTGAAAAATCTAGTGTTTAAGTTGCCTCGTGAGGGTTGTAAAAAGCTGAGATTGCTTGAGGCTACGTTAGAGTCTTGCTAGGTTCTTTAGTGGAAAAACCTAGTGGTTGTGAGGTTTCCCAAGGTGGTAGTAAAAAGCTATGAGTGCTTGAGCCTGTGATTGAGTTTGGCTGGGTTCTTGGGAAAGACTTAGAGGAAAGTATATTAACCAAGGTATTGGTTGTAAAAGGCTATGACAAGTTTGTTCCTGTAATTTGTTATTACCTTTATAGTGAAAATTCCTTTGCTCTGTGCTTAGGGAGTGGACGTATGATCTAACATTTGTTGGATCTGAATCACTATATATCTTGGTGTGATTCTCTCTTTCTCTCATCTCTCATTTATTTGCACTTGCTCATAGTTTTCTTATCTAGTTGCTCAAAGTTTCTTTTAACATTAAGTTCAGTCATTTGCTTCAACTTAAAACATTATTTGGTGAACTTTATCTTTGAGCATTTCATTCAAAAGATCTCTTACACGTAGTCTGATCTTTTAAATATCTCTGTGTGTGTGAATCTTTTAGTTAAAGTTTGTTTGCATAAGTCTTTGAAAAAGAAGCAACCAAGCCTTCTGGTTTCTCATTTAAAAAACTTTTTCTCCCTACTCTAAAAAGTTTTAAAACGTAGAGCATGCAATTTAACCCTCTTCTTAACCATATTTGAACTAACATTTTGTGACAAATAAAAAAATCATCTCTGAAAGTAAATTTTTGGTGACCAATAATAAATAGTCAATTATTTTTGCTACCAATGATAATGTTTGTCATAAAAGATAAAAAGTAATTTGTGACAAAAAATTAAAACCATCACCTAATATTTTTGTTGGATCAGTGATGACTTAAATGTTATTGTCATTGAAAGGTTTAAGTGACTGTTAGTCACCACATGTAGGATTGGTGACAAACCTTTAATTTTGGTAGTTATTAAGTTATTAATCACTTTTTATAATTGAATAATTACTTTTTCTTATGGACAAAAATATATATAATATACAATGTAAAATACTTTCTCGCTTGAGATAGATATCTTAATTATATTGTTATCTCCTCTAGTATAAAATATATACGAATATTTTTTAAAAGTTAAAATAATACTATAATTTAACTCAATTTTAAATTTAACATTCATTAAATTATTTATATGTCTAAAATATTTTTTTGTAAAAAAATAAAAAAAGCTAGTAAAACTCAAATTATTTATTTATTCATTCACTCTTTATAATATTGATGTAAAAGAAAAAATAAAAGTATATTGCATAATTTTAAAAGATTTTCTGTAATCAATAATAAATAAATTTAAAAGTTTTTAATGTACATTTTAGACATATAAATAATTTAATTATATTTAAAATTAAAATTAAATTAAATTATAATATTTTTTTAATTTTTAATAGAGTTCTACGTTATTAAAACATCTCTAAAAAAAAATTTACTTTAATATATATCATTTGAAAATTTAATGTTTATAAAATATCAAATAAATATTAAATATTTGACGCGCAAACGAATAACTTTTCAAAATAAAAACAAACTTAAAATAAAAAATGAAACGAAAGCCAAATTTTCACGATGCTCCCCTTTCTCCTTCAAGATAATTGCCCGCACTTGTCTGAAATTTACTTCCGCAATTTCGCGCAAGCTGATTACATCCCCAATCCTCCCCAGATTCCTTATAAACCCTAACAACACCTTCCTCTGCTGATTAGTACACTTCCCATGTTGCTAAGGTCGGGACTGTGGTCGTCTGTTCCACAAGATTGCTTTGTTCAAGGTTCCCCTTCACGTCTATTCCGATTGAAGTCGCTGAAGATTGGGCTTTAAGAGCACATCCACTTTATCGTTGAATCCAAGGTATATGTGTGTTTCCTAATCTCAATTTGATTACAATATTATGATAAAGTAAGTGAAAGAAATTGACTCTATCACAAATAGTTTTCGATTTGACACATTTTGTAATATTCTGATCAATTTTGGCACTTTGGAGCTTAAGAGAGACAATGGCATAAGCTTTCTCCCAGATTTATGATGTGAAGCTTAGGTAGCAAACTGAACGACAGTTCGTTGTTCATGCAATTCCCTAATCCTATTAACCCTAAAGTTAGTTCAATGCTTACCAAAAATTACCACGATGTCTTTTAATATTTAATTAAGACCATTGGAAAAGTCTTTAAACCTATAAGTCATAGGTTTTGATGTTTTCTAAAATCAAATTAATACCTATAATTACTTCATCATTTACTTATTCCTAAAGTCATCCTTTGCCACTTGCATGATCAGTTGACTTGAAAAATTGGTCTTTTTCAAGAATTCAAAATTTAATTTCTTTTGATATTTCGATATTCATTAAATATGAACAACTTATTCTCAAATAGAACCATGAGATTTCTATTTTCTCCCCCTATAATGAAAAGGAAGTCGGAGCTTGAAGGGACTGCAGTCCAGTCAAGTCTGGTCCGGAATAAGTAAATGATGGAGTAATTATAGGTATTAGTTTTCTCCACACACCAAACATATTTTGACTAATTGCAAGAGAATATATATATATATATATATATATATATATACACACACACAAATAATGCCTAAGTTTTAGATTGCCTATTCTATGTCATAAAAGAAATCTTAATGCGAAATTTTAGGGTGCGTTTGGTTTGTGAAAACATTTCCTGTTTTCATTTTATGATCATGGTTTCCATTTTTAAATTTTCAAATTTTAGAAAACATGTTTAGTTTGTATTTTTATTTCCTGTTTTCATAAAACAAAAACTAGTGAAAACATGTTTGGTTTGTAGTTTCATTTCCATTTCCACCTCACACCACGCTTTCATATTATTTACTAAATTACCACTGTGTTTTCAGTTTTTTTCTACTTATTTACCAAATTGCATTTTCAAAATCTTGTTTTCAGTTTTCAAAATTTTCAACTGGAAACACTTCAGGTTTTCAGCATATTTAGGAAACGTTTTCAGTCTTGTTTCTTGTTTTCAATGAAAATGAAAGCAGGAAACACTCAAACCAAACACACCCTTAAATTTCCTATTCTATGACATAAAAGAAATCTCTATACGAAACACCACCTTAATCTTTCGCTAATCAGTTTCCAAGTACAGAATTTGATTTCCTTGAAAAATTTCATCTTCAAGCCTTTAAATATGTATTACAGTTTGTATATATATGCACAATCCATATATGATCTCTCTTGTAATGACCATGAAGCCATTTTCTTCCCCTTCACTTCTCTTCATCTCTCTTTTAATCTCATTTTCTA
>JASKGM010092994.1:2525-13149 GCA_034509205.1 Ceratonia siliqua
GCGGTCCTATCATATCTTTTTTATTATAATATTCAACTAGAGTATATCTTTAACATATATATATATATATATATATATATATATATATATATAAAGACTTGAATATTAAAATTATTCACACAGTCTACTTTAATTAGTTGACGTAGCTGATAAGTATGAAAGTATGAAACTTTTCTTAGCCCAATAAATATCTAATTAAATGATAATTTAAAGTGAATTGTCCCTTGTCCCCACATATTGGGATTTTTTTTTGTATGGTTTGGTCAATTAATATATGTCATTGTCACATCATATATAAAGTTTATAAAATCTATTAAAATTATATGTGACACTTATTAATTAGTTGAATCTAGATTTAGTTCATGAAAAAATATCTTCCATATATTCTTATTTTTTCACCTAAAATTTTTCATAGTTTTACGGTCTTTGGTTTAATAGAATGTTATTTTCATCCATCTATAATTGGATTATAAGTAAGCATTACATCAATTTACATGCAAAAATGTAAGAAATCTAGACTAGAATAAGTATGTAATTAATGAAATAGTTGATATGCTATGGAGCTTAGAAAGAATAATATGTTAATCTTAATACATATCCATGGAGTACATAATAATTATAAATTAATAAAAAAAACTTGAATATGATATTTACAATAAAAATTAACATTTAATCCGACAATAAGGTTTAATTTGTGAGAAATTCATTTACAAAAAAGATAGAAAGGTGAATCCGATCGATATGGTGTTATAATATGATTAATCTAGGGTTATCTGCCGTCTATAGAAGGGTTTAGCTTACAATACTTGGAGGGTAATCTTTAATAGGGAGAAAATGTCTTGCTAGTTAGCCTTGATTATGGAGAATATTTTTATTCTTATAGTACTGAAAAATTAAATATTATTGTAATAAACATTTTAATATAAAATAATTTCATAAATTTTAGTAATTAACTTAATCATAATTTAAAAATAAATTACATTACAAAACATAAATGACAGTAGTACTAGAGATATTTCCTTGATTATCGGGCTAGCTTCAAGCTTTATTTTCTAAAAAATTTATCAGATTTTAGTTAGGTCCCACAAAAAATTTAACATGATATCAAAGTCTTAATTACCAAAGACTTGGGACCAGTACCTATCATTTATAGAATACGTTTACTCTACACCTTCGATGTGAGGAGGAGTATTAAAAATTCTATATTAAAAAAATAGAGTAATTAAATGCAAGATATAAGAAAAGGCAATTCTCTCTTTTTAAAATCGATTTTAAAAAGAGAAGTTAAGTCCGATTGAAAATTCAATAACCTTAAATATTTTAAAAATAAAAATCAAGTTTGCGCATGACAATATCCAATATCATATATGATAAGATTATTTATCGTTAGATACTATTTTCATTCAATAATAAATGACACTATTGTCACATAATTAACAACAGGTATACTAATATTTTATAGATACCAAAGAAATATTCTCATTTTTCTGCCCTATTTATATATGGATATGATAATCTAATTCAAATGCCTTGCGTGTGGTTGGGATTCGGGAATTCTCTGGAGAGATTGAGATGGTCTTTTCCAGCTAGACACACAGAATTAGAATGTTGTCGGTTTCATACAATTTCTTAGTGTTCTGATTCTCCTCAACCTTAAATATATCCGAACATATAACTAATTGTGCAATTGCTAATTTACTCTGGGGACTGTTTAATGTTAACAGCATATATATTGCAAGGTTTACTATAATATTTGCAAGGGAATTTTATATTTTTTCAGTTTAATTTTTATTTATTATTGTAATATACAATTTGATCTATTAATTATAATATATTATATTTTAAACTATTATAATTTAATTAAATTATCATTCACTATTTAATTGAATATTAAAGTTAATAATTTTGATTAACATAAATTAATTATATAATTAAAAAAATTTAATAAAAAATAATTTTATTATACAAAATGATATAAATATCATAAAAATAAATAAGGATAAAATATTTAATTAACTTTTTTTTAGAGAAAAATAAAAGTTAGTTAAAATGTTTATCTCATTTATTTTTAAGATATTTATATTATTTTATATAATAAATTTATTTTTATTTTTATCAAATTTTTTTAATTACATAACTAATTCATGTTAATTAAAATTATTAATTTAAATACTTAATTAAATAATATGAAATAATTTGACTATATTATAATAATTTGATGTGTAATATATTATAATTAATATATTAAGAATGAGATTACAACGTGAACTAAAAATTATAGTAAAAAAGTAAAATTTCCCATTTGTAAACTATATATATATAATTAATTAAGTTTACATTATTATATGAGTAGATTACCTTATCTTTTCTATAAAATTTGGTAATGTAATATTCATTATTTTTAAAATAATATTTAACCTTTATAAGAAATGATAAATATACTAATCTATTTTTAACACTTCCATATGTTGGACCCTTGTAAGAGAATTATATTAATATGTGTTATTTAATTATTTTTATATTAAATTATTATTTATATTATATCATTAATATATTATGTTATATAATACAAAACATTTATTAATAATCTGACTATAATTTAACTATAATTGAATTAATGAATTATAAACTGTTAACTCAACTAATTTTAAAACATTAGTACTTACTGTTATTTTTTCAAACATTAAATGTAAATTATCCATATTTCAAAAAATTTTGGATCAAATTGTGAAACTCCCTCCAAATTAATGTTTATAAATGTGATTGATTTGATATATATATATATATAGATGCCAGTAAGATTGTTTGATGGATAACATTTTTTAATATTTATCCAATAATTCATACGAGGGTCACTTATTTCAAACATTGAAATTGATAATACAGGCAATCCCCTAAGTCATAGGAGACAAACAAGATTTCCACCAAACCAGAACTGTAACCAAATCCAAAGCACCTGGTCGGTGTCTTCAGTCTTGTCTAATTGCTACCGTCTGCCGCACTCTTCCTCCTCCTGTTCCTCGGCTATGCTTCCGGTTAAAGCTTAATTAAAGGTGCGTTTCCTTTAGTTGTGTTTATTATTCCATCATTTTTAAAATAATAATTATTTTAAAATTTCAGTTTATTTAAAATTATCAATTACTTTATATTATTAATAAAATATTAATTATTTTTTTAATTTTATCTTTATTTATTAATATTTTTAATAAAATAATAATAAAAATTTAAATTAATTTTAATAAAAATAATTTAATTTAATAATTATTTTTTATTAAAATTATAACTATTTAATAATTTCTTTAATCTTTATATCATTATTTTAAAAGAGTAGTATGTAAAGACTTATTATTATTTATATAGAGTGATTATTTGATAAATCATCAATTAAAATCACATTAAAAAAATAAGAGAAAGAAGGTGAAATCACATGCATTTAGCACTGATTTCAATTGATTAGCTGTTAAATAATTATTTCATATGGATAACAATAAGACCACATATTCTAATAAATCATAATTTTATTAATTAAAATATAATAAAGAGACTTAATTAATTTGTTTAAAAAATAGAAAGATAATATTGTTTAAATTAAAAATAATAAAATAAAATTAAAACTTTTATAATACTGAAGGATTAAAATTTTATTTAAGCTTATTTAAAAATTAAAAAAAAGAATGAATAAATAAATAAAAACTTGCATTTTTCTTGTTTGATCCATAATCAATGACAAAAATGTTAATGAACTCTTTAGTCTAATGAACACTTCTTCTTATTTTAAATATTAAAAGTCTTGATGCATGTTATGGGGGTTTGAATATCATAATTTTCCTAGTCTCAAATTTTTAATAAACAAAATTAATGAATAGAAATTATTCCAATTAGTTATACCAAATGTTGTCTTTAGACTTTTGGAGCACTTAACTGCAATTTTCTGTGGGCTGCTAAACTACAACACATAAAAAGAAAAGAAAAAAAGAATTTTACTTTCACTCTTCCTTACTTTCTGAAATAACTTTTTTGTATTACAAATATTAATACTGTTATACGATTTGAGATTATTCGTAAGAATATATGAATTAGGTAAACTCGTAAAAGTTTATCCTGATCATATATATATATATATATAGTGCAACAAAGTATTTATTATTGGGCGTATTCAAAATTAAATAATGACCTCTTAAAAGAATTAAATTGTTAATTTTGGTAACCTTCTTATCTATTTTTTATTTTATAATAAATAAATAATAAATATACTATTGTATTATGAATATATATATATGATCAAAGTATATTCATGCAAACTTAATTAATGCATTCCTGTAGAGATGACAGTCGTGTCACACAATCATTCTAACTAAACCTTGTCTCATATACAAGGATCTTTTTTAAAGAATAACTTTTCTTTTTTACTTTAAGCAAAAGGCTCAATCTTATTTGATAAGGAAAAAGATTCATATTGTGAAAGAAGTTATATCCTAATAGTTATTTTTTATATGGATGATTATGATTTATTATACATATCGATCATATTATTTTTAAAGATAAGATCGAATCTAAAAAGTATTATAAAGTTAAATATTTATCTTAGAAGATAAAAAGTTGAAACTTGAAATGATTGAATATTAATCTTTCTTATTTTATATTTGGTATATAAAATATTTAGGAAGCTAATAAATTATTATTAATAAAAAAAATTAGCATCCTTCACAACTAAAAAACTTACCATTATTTAAATTGTTATAAAAATAAAATCCACATAATAGTATTATATAATCTTTTAACAAAATCTAAATATTTATAAAGGAAATTATATCAGTTTTATTATTATTATTATTATTTAATTGAATGAAAGGGATTGAAACTGACTATTATCTTCCAAAACGCGTAAGGACTGTAGGCAATAGGCGTGGAAGGAGAATAATTGGGTAACAAAGGCTAGTTTACTGTAAATCTATTTGTTTGGATTAGAAAATTTTTTTTCTTTGACTTGTTTTAAAATTATTTTTTGTTTAAATATAATAATTAAAAATAATTTTTGATGAGTGGTAAATAATTTTAAAAATAAATTTTTTTAATTTTTTTCTTATAAAAAGAAGTTATAATTTTTAACTTTTTTCTATAAATTTTTTATTTTTATTTTTTATAAATTTAAATAAATAAATATACTTTTATCAAAATTTATTATTAAAATTTATTTTTAAAATAAGTTCAAAGAAACGTAATGTATAGATTGTTTCAAAAATAAGTAAATAACCAATCTTTCATACATATTGCTTCTGCCATCTATCCGACCATTAATTGTACACCGTCGCACAGCCCCCACGTATCACTTCCTTCTCTAATTATTTTAAGAATACGTTAGAAATGACCATTACTTAAAGGTGGGCGATAGCTTAGAAATCACCTTACTTAGAAGTGTCATATGGCTATTTTGCATTTACACATGCATTGGTTGTATGATAATTTAGTGTAAATTAATTATTTGTATGATAATTTAGTGTAAATTAATTATTTTTAGTTTTAGTTTGATGAGATATTATATTTTAAAATAAGTTTGGTTATCCTACAATCACAATTAATTTTTTTTAATTTTAAAAATTAATTAATTATTTTTTATATTATATATATTTTAAAGAATTTTTTAAAATATTTTAAAATATTTTTTATCGTTAATACTATTTATTCATAATTTTTTATTTGTAATTTAAAATTTTTTTAAAAAAATAAAAAACATCATAAAAATTTTTTTAAAAAAATACATAATATAAAAAATATTTAATTAATTTTAAATAAAAAATATCAAAAAACATTAAAAACAAAAGATTAAAACTTTCCAGCCGCCCACACATGGGCGGTAGGGAGTATTCCTCTTTAAAATAATATCTTATAAAAATTGATACTTTCAAATTTTTAAGACACATATTTGAAATATTTAATGCATTACTGAAGGAAATAAATTTTTGTAAATACAATATTTATGAATACACATAAATAGAATTAACTCTAAGGCTTATTCTAAAAATTCTAAAAGAGGAAAGAGTGGTTTAAAATAAATTAAGTTGATTGAATTATTATTCAAATACTTTCATAAGCCTTGTATTTTATATATCTAAAACATCATTTTATATTTATTTGATACATTAAACAAATCTCATAAAAACTAATAAAATAGAATGTCTCTAAAAATATTACAAAATAATTAACTTTATCTTATTTATAATATTATCAGTCTGAATACTTAATTGACATAGGATTTCATTTACAAATATTTCAATTTTTTTTTGAAATATTAGAAATCTCACATTTTTATGTAAAAATAACAATCCAATTCTTTTTTATATATATTTTTAATACACAATATTAATAATAGAAAAGAACAATTAAAGATTCAAGAAATTTTTGAATAAATATATTAGATTTAGGTTATAATTTAACTCATGTTTACAAAATTAATTTATAACAGAGAAGATTATTAAGTCTTATATTCCACATTTAAACTTCCTATTTTATTAACGTGTTTTTTCAATTACAATGATAGTTCATTGGATACTTTTTGAGGTTATCTAAAGGCTCTGTTACTGTATTAACTCTCCATACAAAATCGACTAAGAAATAAGATTGCTAAATACTTAACCTCAGTTAGAGCTACCCTCTGTTGATTCTCGATCAAGGAAAATATTTTTTGATAAAAATATTTTTTATTAATTATTTTTTATATTTTTTAAAAAAAATATGACAAAAATAAGTTAAAGCATAAAAATTTGTTTTTTATTTTTTATTTTTTATTCATTATTTTTTAAAATTTTTTTAAAATAACTGATGAAAACACTTACTTAAATAAGTTTTTTTGATTCTCATAAAAAAAATTTTAAAAAATTGTTGCAAAGTTTAAAGAGACAATTTAGCTGTCTTTTAAAAATACTATTTTTCATAACAATATATTATGATTTTTTTAATATTTTAATATTTTAAAATAATATTTATAATTTTGGTACGCCAAATTTTAAAATCATACAAACTACTTCCTTAACTTTGAAAACTACATATTTTACTTCTTCATTTCAAGTAACATTTTCATTGATTATAAAAATTAGGCAGGGTTATTTGTAGAATTTTAAAATTTATGTGCCAAAATTGTAATTAAGATATATTTTAAGTGAATAAAATATTTTATTCAATAATTAAAGTATAAAAATAATTTGTCGACGTGTGAACTCTTAACTATTTGATTGAAGAAACCTTGATATTATATATGTTAATGATATTTTATCTTCAAAATTTAAGCTGTGTTAGGTAAAAGTTGAGGAATAGTTTTACTACATTTCTAACAAGTTTCGTAGAAGACACTACAATTAAGAAATTGCTAGAAAGTAATTAATGGCCGGTTTGTTCTGATAGCTATGGATTTTTTTATTTCTGCTTTTTTTCCTCACTTTAAGTGGTCCCATAGCTTTCAAAACCCTGGAAGCTATTTATGGGAAGTCCTCCACTACTAAGAGATTTCCCTAATTTACCTTTCTTGAGCCTAACGATTCCTGGAAGCAAAATAAAAGTTATGAACAGTTTTAAAAATTATTTTTTTATTTTTTTAAGAACCAAAAAAATTTGTTTGAATTATTATTTTCATTAATTATTTTTTAAAAATTATTTTTGAAAATAATAACTAAAAAATAATTTTTTTGTATTTTAATTTATTTTTATCATCTATTTTTTAAAAATTACGAAAAATTACTGATGAAAAATATTTTTATTTAAATAAATTTTTTATTTTTTATTTTATAAAACTATTTTTTAAATTATTCTCAAAAGTTATTTAAAAAAATAATAAAACAAAAATTATTTCAATCAAACCCGAGATGGCCAGGCTAGCTAGGGGAAGTTTCAAGGCAAAAGGGTCAAGCCCTTATGCTATGTCTATAAATTATCATCGCAACAAGAAAGTACCACCATTGTGCTAATTCCTAGCTCCAAATGCTATAACTCTTTCAATCTTCCATTTGTTGGTACTTTGTTTCTAGAGCTGCCAAGTTCATGTTTATAAGGTGCAGTTCAAACTCTCTTTGGTCTTTATACACATTGGATTTTTTCTCAAACTTTTATGTTGTGAGATTTTATTATTTTTAAAGTAAATTTCGTGAATTGTTGTTTTAAAATATAGTATTTTCTTTTCTTGAAAATATAGTTAAAAAAGAAAAGGATAAAAATTTTAGAATATGGGCTAGCTGCATAAGAATCTAATGATAAATTATCGTGTTAGGACAATTTGAACATTTTATATAAAATCAAACGATTATAAATATATGTTAAATTATGATTGTTCATTTGAAAATGAACAATTATAATTAGACTAAATCATCATATTGCATTTTGTGACATAACATGATTTATTCGAACAACTAGTCTTGCCATAATAATATGGGTAGGACCAATTATTCTAAAAACATTGAACCCCATCAAAATATGATGCTGTTTTTTCACTCTCTTTTCCTGTTTGTTTGAGTACCCTTTAGTCAAAAGATAACTTCGAGAACTTCATTAAGCTTCGCTAATAAGCTCGGTATTCTTCTTCCTCTTAATTTCTATATCAAAACTCATTCTTCTCACTTCCAGAGTTACAGATGATCTTCCAGCTTCTTCCTGTAACTATTTTTATGGTGGATTAATTATCTGTGTGGCTTAATATGAATGAAGAACATGGATTAATTGTCTCTGAAATCTCAGTTCTTGGTGTTGCAGAAGGCATTCTGCAGATAGATGTTTATAATTAACTGTACATTCATGAGCTCAAGGATAACCTCTTCAACCACTCTTTTCTACAGGTACGTCATCAATCTCTTTTACAGTGTTTTCTTTTTGGTATAAATGACTACACAAAAGTTTCATAAAAAATTTATTATTAGGCTAAAAATTATAATTATTAATTAATGTATAATTATTTTTTTACTTGGTTCAAACACCATATTTTGGTTAGATAATCTTCATCACAAGACTTGCTTATATATCTTAAATAACATATCATTAGACATTTAGCAAATCATTTAAATATTTTATTATTAAACAAGGACGAATCCATAAACCATATAAAGAGAATTGAAAATAAAAATAAATTTTAATAATTAATATTAAATAAAATTTAAATTATAAAAGTTAAATATATTATATTTTTATTGAAGTTGTGCACACCGTTCTTTCATATAATAAAATTCATCAATGATATAATTTATATCAAACTTCTCAGTAATCTTTCTCTCAATGAAAATTATCAAACAATCAGCTATAAATCATCTTTCATCTTATTTCTGAGTCTATTTTTAACAAGCTTCATAACTGAAAACGATCTCTTTATTATAATAGTTGAAACAAGAATAGTTAATACCAAACGAATTAAATGATTAATTAAAAAATAATTCAAATATTTTTCTATTTTCATCAATTCTTGACATAGTTATTATTTAATAAATATATATAATTTGGAGGGGGCCAAGATTCCTGTTGCCGAATTCGGATCTAGTCATGTCCTACTTTAGGACATGACCGAATAGTCCTACAAATCCGAGCTGTTCATTTTTTAATAGATGGCCGGATTAAATTTAAAAAAATATATATATATTTTTAATTTCTTTTAAAAAATGTATCAAATTGTGGTCGTCCGATTAGATAGGTCAGGATCTGGATCCCCCCTTGCTCCTCCTCCATCCGTCCCTGCTATTAAATCAGATATATTAGCTTCACTTTTACAATTTCATCTCGGAGGAGATTGACATTAAGAGAAAGTCCTAATTTTGTGATGAATTATAATCACAAGCACAATATAATTACTAAAAAAAAGTTAGGTTTTAATTTTAGGTAATTTGCTAAATTATTATCTTACTGTTTGACACAATAGCCATAAAGTCGTTGATAATGTAAATGGATCTCGCACGTATAGTTATCAATTACACATACTATGGGCATGGGCCTCACCTATATTGTAAGTGGTTATAATTCTACAACCTTAATTATAAGATTGTAAAATAACAAACATCTTAATTTTAAATAAAATTATTTATCTTTGATTAAATTTAAATTTTTTTGAAAAATACTTAAATACTCAATAATAAATCACACAGTGTGTTATATATATATATATATATATATATATATATATAACATAACAATTAAATTTTCTGAGATTGATGTTGGTGCAATAATATTATTGCTCATTAATATTCAACAATTATAGACATAGTGTTTTTTTTGTCTTTTTAATTTCTTTTTGTGTGTGGTCACATGGCTGTGGGACTAGCCCTATTTGTGTTTTTTTACAGTAAAAGAGGAAAAAGCTTTTTGAGTAAACTTTAAATTGAAAATAGAAACATTTCTTAGTCATTATTGGCCTGGTAGGGTAGCTCCAACTATATATCTAGCTAAACTTCATATTTTGAGAATCAATTTCTGTTCACTCAATTGTCCCATTGCATGTACTATAAGATTTTTGAATTTAAAAATTGTTTAGGATTCTTAATTCAATCTTCTATAGTACTATATATATATATATATATATATATATATATATATATATATAATGAAGTGTTTCATAATTTGATAATGAATATTTTTTTTCTTTCTTAAAATAATATTTGTT
>JASKGM010093005.1:0-13149 GCA_034509205.1 Ceratonia siliqua
TTCTATGCCCTATGGTGACTTTAAGGATGATATAAATTTGTAACTTTTTATGCTATCTGTTACAGGAAATTATTGATGTGTGTGATTATGCTGTTGTAGACAACTAAATGGATCAATTATACCATCAGAACGTAAGATTATTTATTTATATTTTAACCATCTTGATCTAATGGGAGCTTTATTTATTGGAATGCCTGTCAAAGCATTTGCTGGATGGTATGATATAAATCTTAAATTCACTTTATCCATTATTCATGTTTAATCTATATAAAATATCCCCTGAATTTCTTGTTCAGGTGGCGGGTTTGTTTTTGGGTATTAACCATTCCAGCTACTATACTTGCTCTTCCTATGTTTTTTTGTGCAGAGAGTCATCATTGGTTATGCAAGGTTTGATCATAATATTATTTCTTCTTGAGATGTTATTAGTGTGTTATTCATATCTTCGCAATAGGACTTCTAAGTCCTTTGAATTTATATGTTAATGATACAAATAGTTGATCAAGGCATCCTCTTACATTGTCTATGTTTATTTTTGCTATTGACAATCAAGTGAAACTTGATTATGAAGCATAACGATGAAGTAATCCACCATGCAAAGTATAGAGAAATAAGTAATAAATATTTCTTGATTCATTTAACACATCCCATATGATTATAAATGACTCATTTTAGTTCAAGGATCTAATTGTCATGTCTATTAGAGGAAGCACATCTATAGCTTAGGTAATTATTTATCTAACAAATTTGAACTCAGTTTTTGCATTTCAGATTTGGAGAGGAATCTTCTAAAGCTGTTTTATTTCCCCATTTTTTACCTGTGTAGTGTCTATTGGAAGTGTTGAAATTTTAACTTGATTAATAGCTTAACATTTTTTGCCTGTGTAATCAAGTGCATAATTGAAATTTTTTGCCTATGTAATCAAGTGCATAATAGAGGAATCAAGTGCATAATAGCTTAAGTAAAATGTTCTGTGATAATTTAACAGCTCCAGTCCACGACTCTCCTTATGCTCTCTCTCTTCTGTCATCGCCACAGATGCATACACCGAGGAATGGCTTAAACCAAATGGTGCAGCCTCATCACTCAATGTCCCTTATGCATACCTTAGGCCTGAGCCTGCATGATAATAGCTTAGAGTCGATGGACCCAGTTATGGTTCCCAATGGGAGTGACCATTGTCCGTCAATGTATAACATGGGGTCTGATGGATCCCAAGGAACCAATCCCCTCAACCACTTCCCTTTCATTGGGAATAGAGGGAATGTGCTTGTTCATTTTGAACTAATTTTTATTCTGACACTCTATTTTGATTATATTTGATCTTTAATGAAGGGAATGATCGATCTATCCACAGATGGTCCTAGAAAAAAGAAAACAACCTCTATTTATGCACTTTATCGTATAAATCAAGTGATAGGGTATTGCCATGCATACTCTTGTCTTAGTACAAAAAATTATAGGAGAAACTAGAACAAAAAATTATAGGAGAAACTAGAAAGAAAAAGAAAAGGGGGGGAGGATAATAATTACTACTCCCAAAGATGCCTGTCTGGTTACCAAAATGTGATAATATGGCTTGTGCTTCCTTTCTTACTTTTTGCCACTATTATCTCTTCCTGTACTCCATGATGGTTATATGTTTGGTAGAGCTTGTCAGTTTAACGTTTGTGTTAGGTCGGTTAGTAAATCGGAACCATAGGTTGTTTGGATTTACGTTCCCCTTTTTCCTTTGTCCTTTATCATTTTTCAAATTAATATTTCTTTTTACCTCTCGCCTTGTATTATAAACAATAAAATATAAAATTATATTTTTAGCCACATAAGAAATTAATGTTTAATTTTATTTTCTTTGATTTTTTCTCTCTTTTTTCTTTTCAACTTTCAGATAACCCCTAAAAATAAATACTGTAACAGTTCAGATTCTAATAATTCATAAAAGTATATATATATAAGTTGATTAATTTGTTGCCCTAACAAAAAAAAAAAATTGATCTAATTTAGTAAGTATATCTTTTATAGTTGTATTGGGAGTTTGATATAAAAAATTTCATTAATAATAAGAGTTTAAGGAAAAGGTTAAAAATTTCTACTTTCATAATGTTGTTTCTTTATGCCAAACAAAGCATGCATTTGAACAAGAGACTTGAAAGGTTACTTTCTTGGTCGTTTTTCAATATTTATCCATATCTTTTTCTTTAATATATAACGTTATAAGGGATTAGATCTAGTACTTCTGGGTTCTTATAAATTATAAGTTATTCAGATTCTGCAATGATATAACTTAAATTGTTTTTATATTAATTTTCAGTACCTATTATTAATCACAATATTCATATCAGCTAAGACTATATAGGACCGTAGACTGTTAATGGGTTACATATTATCCATCTATGGAAAGAGGGAAATCAACAGCAGCATTTAGTATGACACCAACTCAAAAGTACTGCTCCTACAAGATTACCTTGCTTTTATAAGGGGCAACAGTTCGTTTGTCTAGCGCCTGTAAATGAGAGGATTCAGTTATTTCTAAACTCTTAAATGTACAGAGAGAGGGCAAGAACAGATGAAGCAGCTGTCGAGTAGGAACTTAGAACTCTTAAATGTAATAGGGCCCAACCTATACCTAACAGGAGGTATAGGACCCGGGTCCATTTGTCTAACTTTCTTTCCAAAATTGAAGATTTTGTTCAAAATTTTGGAGGGCTCCTAAATATCCACGCACCCGGATTCCAGTCTTTTTAATTGGGATCATTTTCTTGTTTTTTTCTAAATCTCAGTCATTCAAACATTTTTGAATGGTTAAGATGTTATTACATTTTTCTTTTTGAATAACAAAATTTTGTCTTTATCTAAATTTTGGCTGGATCCGTTTCCCACCTGCAATCGGAGGCTATTATAGGCCCAAAAAAAGTCTAGCAATCTATAACACTATATTCTGTTGATCATCTCCTGTACATGTAGCCCAAAAAAAGTTCTATATTTTAAACCAACCAAATTAATGGGAGAGAATGCAAACCACTTTATGCAATAAAAGCAAGGTTTATAGTTTTAAGTTTATATAAAAAGAAAGAATATGGTTTATAGAATTTTCCATAAATCAAAAAATTGGATCGGATTGGCAGGGTTCACCAAGAAAGTGAACTGGCCAATGGTTCAATCCAATTAACCTTTAAAAATGATTTAATAAAAAATTAATAAACTAATCTAAACTCGTAAATCAAATTGGTTCAATAGTTCATTTTTTTTATTGAAACATTACCGTTTTGATATTAGTTTTTATAAAATTTTTAATTTAAAATAATAATTTGATTATTTTTAATAGAAAAATATAATATATGTGTTTTTTATTATTTTAAACTTATTTTATGCATATTTAAGTGATTTAATTATTTTATATATGTTACTATATTGGTATGTATTATTTAATTATTTTCATATTAAATAATTTTTATATTATATTATTAATATATAGTGTTATATGATATACAAAATTAAAAAATAAATTATTAATAATCTAATTGTAGTTCGACTACGATCGAATCAGTAAATCAATAACTGATTCAATTTTTAAAATTTTTTGATATATATATATATTTATTTATTTATTTATTTATTTGATGTACATTATACTTTAATTGATGGATCAAAATAATCCCATTTTTGAAAAGGATATTCAAAATTTGATATTAAATCATATTTAACTAGAGTTTAAATGATTTAGAGAGACATTAATTTATTGTCACAAATGATCTAAATTTTTATGAAAAAATCAAAAGTTTTTGTCAAATTGATTGTCTTACCTACTATAAAAAGATGAGATAAAATATTCAAATATGTTTCCTAGGTAAAGGTCATCAATTCAAAATTATCATACATATAGATCTAATTGTTAGAAAGTTACATATCGAAAATGTAAAAAGATTAAATATAGAATATAAGTTTTGACACTATTCCCCTTACAAGTCAATTTTAAGAATAAAGTTAAGTTATGGTTATTCAAATTGAAAATGTAAGAAGAATAAATATTAAATATAAGTGTTGTCTCCCTTACAAACTCATTTTATAGGGTAGAATTATGCTATGGTTGAAATTATATAAATTTCTTTCATCCATTTGAAATCTGAAATAGAGAACCATGCAGAAAGTTGATCAAGACCATGCAGAAATTAACCACAGGAGCAGACGGTAATGGGCGGCGGAGAACTAGAAGGAATCGACATTCTGGCGAGACTGCCAATCTTGTCGTTCGCAGCCGCGGCTAGTGTTAGCAAAACTTGGTACCGTATGATCTACACTCAAATTCTTTGCCGTCCCAAGCTTGCCTCAGCTGTCTCCCTCAATCCTTCGCTTATTGTAAGCGCTGGCACCGAATTTTCATTACCATTAATGCATGACAGTGGTTTATTCAACCATCCTCAAAATGGAAATTAATTAAAGTTTCAGTTTTATTCATTCAGGTTTTTGGTTGTTTACAACTGTATCAAGTCTTTTCATCCTCAAGTGTAAACATATATGCATGGCACGGCGCAGGTGAAAGATCCATGTATCTCCTGATTTGTACATTTTCGTCGCCCAACGAAGAAGATTGGCAGAAGGAATATATGACATCGGCATGCACTATCCACCGTCTTCTATCGAGTTCTAGGGCAAGAGTTGCAGATATATTATATCATATATACAAAACAGCATTTTTATTTCTCATCTTGCATTCAAAGTTTGAAGGCACATTTAAAGAGCTTCCTTTTCATATTAAAAAGACGAAAGCAGTTTGACATGGGCTAAAAACACACACAAAAGGCCACATTTATATATATATATAAACTTGGAGGAGAAAACGCTGATTGTGAGTTGTTTGTGGGTGGTTTTGGAGCAGGGGAAATATATGGTGCCCACTTTATCATTGAAGGTGTTGGCATAAGACCAGGTGATTCCATCCTATTCTACCATAGAGATATGGAAACTGCATATACAACCAGAGCCAATTGCGTACGATAATCTGAAGATGATGAAGGAAAAGACAAGTAATAACTTTGGATCAGGCGGTTTTAATTTGGTGGGTTAATCTTCTCTTGTCGTTGTCGTGGTAGATCATATTTTGGAGAGGCTAAGGCTGATATGTTCCCTGCTACTGTACGGGTGAATAGTGCATACTTTGTTTGAACCTTTTGACCATTTTACGTGCGTACGTGGAAATTAACGTAGACTGTAGGATTTTCATGTGAAATTCCTCACTTCAATTAATTTTAATTTTTTAAATATATTTTTAAAGCAAATAATGATATTAATTTTTTTATATCTCATTCTTAAGTTTTCTTAAATAAATTTTAATTATCTATAAAATTTTAGAGAATTCATTTAATGATTTAATAAAAGTAAATTTGAAAAATCAATGAAAAAGATTAAAATTCACAACATATTTAAATATAATTTATGAAGATCTTTGGCATACCATCATTTTTTATTTAAGCACTTTTTAGAAACTTTTATATATATATTTTATGACTTAATTGTAATTTTACTTCTTCTAGTTTATAAAAATTATAATTTTGATCCATTTAGTTTTAATTTAAATAATTTGGTCCCCTTAGTTACATAAAAGTTATACCTTTATTCATTCGTTAACTTTTCATTCATTTTTAATTGAAATGTTAACGTGACATTTAAAAAATGCCAACTAAACTCTAAAAATGACACATCATCTAATAAAAATGACATATTATAAAATCACATCAACCTTTATATTTTTCTCCAATTTCTTTCCCTGAGTGTCCAAGACCGTGTTAGCTCCATCACCTTTCATGGCATCGGTCACCATCATTCACACAAGGAAGGGAATTCAAATCAAAAATAGAATTTTCTACTAAACTCTACTCCAACTCTCTATTGTTCTTTTTTATTAAACAAAATTATTTTTTCATTTAAAGTTTTGTTGGTATTTTTTAAAGGTCACTTCATCATTTTAATTAAAAAATATATAAAAAATTAAAAAGTGACTGAAAATGTAATTTTTATAAAATTATAGAGATTAAAATTATAATTTTTATAAATTAGAGGGAGCCAATATTGATCTACAGTCCGAAGATGGGCTGTTTGGGTTCTTTCGGGGAGACCGAGGCAATATTATTGGGCAGCGTAGGTAATCTGCTAACTTTTTTTGGCCAGGTATATGGGCCTTAGGCCGAGGACCGTAACCCATTTGCTTTGACCATTCACCGCTTACTTCTAAACGGAGACGGTGGTCAGGTTAACTAGACAGTGGACGACAATGGAGAAGACATCGTCATCGTCGAAGGCCAGAACAAAGGCTAAGGCAAACGACGCCCAAATGAGTATTGCGGGTTTTGATGGGATGAACGAGGACCTCCTCCACAACATTCTGGCTAGACTGCCTGCCCAATCGTTCGCTTCAGCAGCTTGCGTTAGCAAATCCTGGAATCGTATTTGCAATCGTGTCCTCTCTCGTCCTAAGCTCTCCTCTGCTCTTTCTCTCAACCCTTCTTTGCGCGTAAGTTCCTTTGTTCCACGCCTCTGACCCTGTGTGTTTTCTGACAAACTCGCAGTAAGGAGGAAATGAAAATTTCGTTCCGTTTTCAAATTGTGACATTCCTACATTTCTAGGCAACCAATCGCTGTTTAAAGGTTTCCAACCCTTTTTTTTTTCACTTGGTACCCGAGAACACATTCAGGGATAAGCAAAGCAAGGAAAATTCGGTATTTGATACTTACGGTTTTGTTTCGGTTTCAGAATCATAAAAATTCATCATCATTTATGAAAGATAGCTTTTTTTGCTTGGACTGGATGGTTTTATGTTTAAATTATCTGCTTATATTGAATTATTCAATGTATTTGCTTCACTTTGATGCATAGCTCCGTTCTTTTTCACACGGGGTATCAACTCCGGTGCCCGACTTTTATCCTAATACTTACAACTTGCTTTTTTCCTCCTGGTTAATATTGTACATTCAAACAGCATGCTGTAAAAGAGGTTCTTGATAAGGTTCTGTCCGAGCCCATCCGTCCGCATTTTGCTATTGCCAATGTTGGAGGTGGATTTAAACCAGCGAGAACTCTAGACCTAGTACGAAATTTCTCCCTCCTCCTTTTCTAAGTCCAAGCGTCATTTGTATTAAGCCACTGATCTTAAGGTCTCCTGCGCAGATTAGACAGAGACTGGGATGCGACATTCCCCTTATTGTTTCTGTGGCCGATGGTATTATTGGAAAGGATGCTCTTACTGATGAATTTAAAGAGGTTGAATATCTATCGACCTCTGTTTCCATTTATATTAGCAATTTGGTAAACTCAAGTAAACCCAGAATTTTTATGTAGGTCAAATGGGGTGCTCTTTTCAGTGGCTTCAGTGACGAAGCATATGCACGCAATATAAATGAAGGCATCGTTTTGACCATTGGTTTTTTGCCAGGATTAAAAGTTGAAGTTATACCACTAGTACGACCATCAAAGGTAATAAAATCTCTCTTTAATTCTTTGAGCTTTGCACTCCAAGACACGTGTTGTGCTTCATCAAACTTTGACCTTTACTATTCTAAATGATGTTGTAGGTGCAATGTGCATTGTTAAGGCATTTTAAAATGAATGGCCTATCCATTCTTGATTGCATTTAGATAAGATCAAGCTTGATGCTATTCAAATTGTTAAACTTAGAAACTTCTGTTATACCAGACACCTCTAGAGTCAGCCATAGACAAATTTGTAACGGACATCAAGGAATATTCAGCTTCTGTCTCCGGACGCTCATTCCCTGTAGGGATTCTATTGTTTGGAGTAAGTAGATTGTAGTCCACTTATTTATCAATATTCATTTTATTTGATTAAATCTTTCTTTTTCTTCATTTATATGGTTCTTGTTCTGTTGTTAAATTTGGTTGCACAGGAAAGAAGTAGTGACATGAAACCTGTTCTGGATAAGTTGGGTGAGTGTCTCTTTGTATGTGTATTTTTTTTATACACATCATGTTTCTGCACTCTGTTTATGCTCCATATTTAAATTTATTTTTTATTTATAACAAAAAATTGTCTGGCAAGATAGTGCTTTGCCTAGTAGAACTTACAATATTTATCTTCTCATTTTTTAGAGTGTGATGAGAGAGGAAGGAACTAAATGATTGTTTAGAGTTAGAAAACACTTAGCATTGTACTTGATGAATAATCAATTTAGAAATGTTATTGACAGCTTTCCTTATAATACTTTTTGTTACAACATCTAATTGTATGGGATACATTAAAATGGGAATTCGATACTTGATTTTAGATGGAGCAACTGTGTGTTAGTTTCGTAACTGAGAACTGTAATAGTGTCAATATAAACCCCATTGCTGCAGGCTTGTACTTGTCTTTCTTTGTTGATGGTATTTCACTATTTTGTTTTTATGCAGATTATGCAATGCCTAAGGACACATTCATTGTGGGTGATGAGAGAGCCAGCTTTACGTACAGAAGTGGAGATGATTCTAGAAATGATTGTGGTAGAACAGGGTACTTAGAAGCTGTTGCTCTTGTTTTTGCCCAGGATAGAGACAGGTCTTCTGGTACTTCTTGTTATCTTTTTGGTAGCTCTTGCTGCCCGATGCATAATACAATTTATACAATTTGTAGCTTGCAAGTCTTCTGTTTTGTTTTTTTTTCCCATTTTTTTAATTACTTACCTGTGCTATGCATTGGTTTAAGCTACAGGGGAAATTAAGTTCCATGTTGCATTGTCAAATGGTGTTTTACCTGTGGGTGCCAAATACAAGACAGTTTCAGTCAGAACAAGCAGCACTGAGAGTTCAACATGGCTGACGGCCAAGAGGGAAGGGCAACAGGAAATTCTTGACGGTCAAAGAATTCTAAATGATATTAACGATGAGGTGCATAATGCTTTTGGAGTTTTGTTGTTTTGTTTCTTCGATGAACTGCACATTCCTTTCATTAATTACAAATTATAGTTCAGCACTTTACTTTTCATGCAGTCATCATTTTGTTTTCTTTCCAATGCTCAATATGACTGTTGCAGTAAGGGGCTTAAGAGTACTTTGAAGTTTAAATGCAGTAGAGGAATAAATAAATACAGTTGATATTGACCGCTTCCCCATTAATGAATTTGTAGCTGATCGCTCTTCATTTCCTTTTAACAAAATTTTGTAAAGTCCATATTTATTGATATAGTTAAAATCCAGTTGTTTACTGGCACAAAAGTGCATATAACCTGTCAATTAATGAATGTTGTCTTTTATTGGGGTACGATGACATACATGGAACTTCTCATGTCAATTAACTTGATTGTACTGTGTCTTCTTTCCTGTTAGTCTGTTTTGGAGATGTTTTATAGCTAGCACGTATATGAAATTGAAGTCCCAGTTATTAACTCAAATTGAATGAGGATGATTGATAGCAATTATATGGTGGTCCATCCTTAGGTTGTTTGCTTCTCCACAGCTTCCCAAGGGTGATATTGTAGTGGTCCAAAATGATTTTAAAATTTTTATTTGGAGGTAATTGAAGGTAAACACTTCATTAGGTCAAAAGCAAATAGGCTTGTTGAGTGCCAAGGTATGCATAAGCTATTACATCAGACTGTGATAAAAGTGATCTGTTACTGGTTTTCATATTCTCCCTTGTCAACATATCTTTCTTGAATCAATAGCAATGACTATATTCCTATTGACACTGATCATGACGGGAAAAATCATGACACAGTTGGTTATTAAATTTCTTATGTTTTATTTGTTTTGAGGAAAAGATGAAGATAATATATGATGATGCTATCTATTACTTTGCTTTGGTCAGGAGGCCTTAATATCAGTTTGAAGTCATAGAAAATCAACTTTCATATTGTTAGGTTCCTATTGCATCTAGTATGGGATGGATGTCCCACATCGCCTAGTATATGGGCTGGGCATGTGTGGTTTATAACTCCTTGGGCACACCTCCCCTCAATGACTAGCTTTTAGGGGTGAGTTCTACCCAAGGAGTTGTAACATATATAAATTTATGTGTGTACAAATGTTATTTTCTTTTTATCTTTTCTTTCTATTTATGTTTCGTTTTGAATTCAACAAAATGTGGCAGCTGGCAAATCATATTGAATCTCCTGATTTGTACATTGGAGTATTTAAACACAGAAAATTCTCCATTGGATCAGAGAAGCCAAGACAAAGAACATGTATCTCATTTCATGGAGTTGTGGGGTATGCTATGAAACTCTTTTGTTGGACTGTCTTCTACTATCTCATAAATATTAATTCTTGACTATGGACTTCTGAAGATTTTTTTTTTTTTGAAAAAAAAAAAGAAGGTAAAAGAACAAAGATATCTTACTGCAATTACCTGATCAGCATGCTATAATTTTAATCCCTTTACTTTATCTACTTTGCTATTGTTAACAGCTTTTATTCATTTGGGCTTAGCTAGCTTAGGAAAGAGGTGATGATTTATAGTTGCTTATGACCTAATATTATATTAATAATCAGATCAAGTAAAAGATAGAGCTGTCTGCAATTACAAATTTAGTGAATGTTAGATTTTTGAATATCAGTCCTAAAAATTTGTTTAAGCATTTTGGGGGAATCATGTATTGATAAAGAATGATGGAATTGGTAAAGCATTCAATTATATCAGACTGGATTTCAGATTCGGTCATGTTTTGACTTGTGAGCGTTTGCAGGACGGATCTAGAAATCACCTAAGGTAGGCCTAAAGTAGTGTTTTACTCACATTATTTCTTTTGATGGGGGGCTAGTTAAAAACATGATGTATTTGTGCCCAAAATTTCCTCTTTTACATAATCAATTTTTAAAAACCAGTTAGTGGGGAATAAGGGGGCATACATGTGTCTATTCAGATGCATATATTATCAAAGTTACATAATTAACTGATCCACTTAAGAACTTTCTCGTATACCCTCCAGGCTCCCAAGTCCCACCCCTTCCTTTAGCTGTGACAAGTGAAAAGTGAATTGGAACCATCTCATATATATATGTAGGGAATATGCTTAGGGATATGTATATATATATTAGCAAAATTTTGGAGGAGGGAGGGGCCAGGCCCTCTGGGTGCCTTCTCCTCCATCCGTCCCTAAGCATTTGGAACTAGAAGCTGTCTTCTAATTCTTAAATTGTCATGTAGGGTTAGTACAACTAGAATTGTTACTCTGAATTCAAACTCCCCAGGTAAAAAAACAAAAACATCGAAGCATGTTCTTCCTGTTTCATTTTATACTATCTTAAATCTAGAAAAATATCATAACCTTATCTGAAGTAGCATATGAATTCTGCACAGGAACAGATACAGACACACATGCACACAAAAGGTTTTAAGAGGATTTAAAATATGAATGGGTTTGGAGATAGATGGTATATCTTGGATAATCAAAAGATTTTTTTGAAGTTATTTATTGAAGGAAGGGCCCCAAGGAAAAAGAAAAAAGAGGAGGCTTTTGCTATTATTTGTGAAGAGTTGATAATTGATTCTAGCTATTGAAAGTTCGACTTTGTGATAACCATTAGAACTATTATTTTGGGTTCTTTTCCTGCTGCTTGACATGTGCCATTAAGTAACCAGTTTTCTATTATCCTTCTTCACAAAGTTATTGGTCTTCTTGCAATTCTTGAGCTTCCTAAATAGTTCTAAGGTTTTTGATCAGGGCCTTTGGCCCAATAGTTACTGCCCGTGCCATATGGTTCAGGGTTCTTCAGTTCTATTGTAACCAAAAAAAAAAAAAATCTAAGGTCTCTTGTTTTGGACAGAGGTGACGAAGAGTATCTATATGTGGATGGCATTGGCATCAAAACTGGAGATATCTTTCAGTTCTACCATTCAGATTGTAATACTGCATTGGCCTCATGCACTGAGGTGGGTGAAAAACTCAAGAATATTAAGCTTGAAAGAAATTCTAAGAATTGCAATCGTGAGGTGGATAATGCTATCCATGTGTTCGGGGGCTTTATTTTTGCTTGTTATGGCCGCGGTGAATCATTCTTTGGAGGTTTTAATGTTGATAGCTCCCCTTTCTTGGAGAATTTCCCAGGAGTACCATTGGCAGGAATATTCTGTGGTGGTGAAATGGGGCGACCTTGTGCCACTTTGACAGGTGTCACAGGTCAATCTGAAGAAGAAAGCTCTATTAGTTGCTGTCTGCATGTTTACAGCAGTGTCTATCTAGTGATGTCTTATACTCCATTACTAGAACATTAGATGCTGCTCCTGCTTTTCAAGATGATGATTACTGAGATGATGCTGTTTTGTCTTCTGCCATGGACATGGATCTCACTCTCTAGTGCATGATTTCTGCCTCCTGTATTAATCTCTTTTGGTGTGTCAGATAAGTATAGTCTTTAGCATGTTATATGATTCAACCGTACTTCAGTGAGTTGGTGCAGAATTATGGGCAGCAGCATAAAGATGGATATAATATTGTAATACATGGTTATGGAACAAACTCCCTACTATATGCATTTATTTGCGTTATTAGCTATAATTTCATTATTATGGCTGGACTGAGTCTACATCTTCTGAAGCTAAAGTTTCAAAAGTGAAAAGCTCAACAGGAACGCGATCAAGTCATTGTTTCCGTTGGTGGGACTTGGTACAGAAATTGGTTCCGTGAGTTCTTCAGGTTAACTGCTTTGGCCTGGCTACTTAGCATGTGCAAATATGCAATGGATTGTACCACCTTTTTACGGCTCTGACTTAAACCTCAATCCCATGTCATCTCTAGGCTCTATGTACAGACTCTCAGAGTTGTCCTTCAATATAAGCATTCGCCAATTGATTGTTGAACCCGTCTGCATGGCTGCTTCTTTGTAGTTGCAGGCAATCAGTGGTTTCATTGTTTTATATATATATATATATATATATTTGTTTTCATAATTTCTCTTTCAAAGCATTTCCTTGGAATTCTGGTTATCCCTCGCTGATATAGCCAAATGAGCTTGGCTTTCAAGAGTCTTGACAATGCTCGTCTTTCTCAAAGAATGCTTTGTTTCATGCACAAGTGCCTTCTAACTGAAGAACCTACAGAGAACGCTCAACTATTGTAGTCTACCTAGATCAGTCCTTCCAGTATTGAAATTAGAGACATTGGTGTTTGCTCGAGTGGAGGCTAATATTAACGTCATGTTCGAAGGTTTTTAAATTTTTTTTT
>JASKGM010093015.1:0-13147 GCA_034509205.1 Ceratonia siliqua
TTAGTTTCAGAATTCAAAATAGGTTTAGATTCTTCTCAATCTTGGTTTTGAACAACTTTTCTCTCCTTTTTTTTTTTGTTTCGTTCCGTTTCGGTGCTTTTTGTTCGATTTTCGCTGAAACGAACCGAAATTTTACGATTCATTGATATTTTGAAACTGGAATGTCGTTTCGTTTCGGTGTCACCAGAAACAGAAATTTTTCTAGCGTTTCGAGCGTTTCGCTCAAAATTTAGTTCCTTCTTGTTGGGCCTTAGTACAGGGTTCGACTATAATAGATACAAATCGACAAAAATTGAAGGAATTTGGGCAAAGATAGTATAATATTAGACACAAAGCTTTTCTATATATATATATATATATATATATATATATTAGTAAAATATCCCTCCTCTTACACAACTCTTCCTCTTATTTTAAAAACTTACACATAATTTCATTTAACTTAACTATATTAAGAATATTTTATTTATATTATTTTTTAAAACTTACAAATAATTTATACATAACCCTACTTAACTTTATTTAAAATATTCACTCACTCATTAAGATAATGAACAGTTAGCACTCTAACTCAGCAAGACGATGAACATCAAACAGTTTCAAGTAATTATATTTTTAAAACAAAAAGAATTTTTTTAAGTAACGATATTCTTAAAACAAATTTTTTTTCAACTGATACTTTTAAAACATAATAAAATTAAATTTTTTTAAGGAATAATATTCTTAAATCAAGTAAATATATATATTTTTTAAAAAATTTAAATAATGATATTTAAAACAAAAAAATAAACTTTTTTTTCAAGTAATGTATTTTTAAAACAAAATATTTTTCAAATAATGATATTTTTAAAACAAAAAAGTATTTTTTTCAAGCAATTAATTTTAAAAAAAAGGAAACATTTTCAATTAATGATATTTTCAAAACAAATAAGAAATTTTTTTTGAAGTCATGATATTTTTAAAACACAAAAAAAAATCTTTTTAAAGCATTGATAATTTAAAAAAAAAGTAATTATATTTTTAATTTTAAGAAGTGATAATCTTTTTTTCACATCTCGATATTCTTAGAACAAAAAAAAAAAGCAAATTTTTTTCAATTAATAATATTTTTAAAATAATAAAAAAGATAATTTTTTTCAAGTAACTATATTTCGAAAGCATAAAAAAAGGAATTGAAGTAAAATAATGAAATAAAAAGATATTTTGATATATAAAATTAATGATATTTTAGTCATATTATACACACACAAAAGTCATTTAACCAAAAATAATGGTCAACTTTAATGCCAGTTAAAAAATTAGATCTAGTTGTTGCTTGTTTTTAATTTATAGAAGAAAATTATATAAACTTTTAAAATATAAGATAAGACTGTGTAATTAAACTGTCTTTTAAAAAAGAATAAATTATTTTACTCTAATTTTTTACGTCCTTAATGTCAATAATCAACATACTAGTTAAATAAAAAGTTTATAAAGCTAATATGCCAAAATTAGCACATTCGCATGATTAATTATAAGTGCAAAGTGCAAATAACTAATTATTTGTGTAAATGATTTGGTTTTCATAATATTATCAAGTAATTGAAGTAGGAGTCTCAAGCTATATCACATGAACGTGTCATCAATCCTGCCGAATCCTCTCTAGTTCACTGAAGTCACACTTGTAGCGCGGATCTGTCCCCAATTTACGATTTGAAGCCGCACCGATAGATTGAGTTCATCGAATTTCAAATGATCGGTTCTGGTCTTCACTCTTCACTTCAGTTTTCATGATTTCATGCTTTTATGAAAGGATATAAAAGGATGGAGAGAGAAGATAGTTATGGTAGAAGAGGAATTGCAGAAGAGAAGGAAAGAAAAGAGAAGAATGATAGGAAAAGAGAAAGGAGGAGATGAATGGGTGAAGTTGCAGAAGAGAAAGAGAGAAGAAGAAGACGGTATAAAGGAGAGAGAAAGATGATGACAAAAGTAGTTTTGACTTTTGTATTTAATAAAATATTTTGTTTTTATATTTTTTTTAGGATAAATAATTTTTAATTGATCAATAAAAAATTGCATGTGGATAAAATAGTATATGCAAGTTACATGTTAAATTAACTCTTCTTTTTGTTAATTTTGTAAGTATAACATATAGTTACCTAGTATTTTTTGCTATAAAACAACTTTGTACATTTTGTAAATTATTACTATATATGTATATATACATATATATTATTTAATTTTTAATTAAAAACTACACTCAAACAAATTTTTATAAATTTATGCTTTAACGTTGCATTTGCACCCACACCCGAATACCAACTATTAATTGTGTGATCTAAGTTTCAAGTGGGACCAATTAAATTGTGAAGCTTTTTATAAGGGTTTTACCCATTTTAGTCTTACCCGTTCATGGGCAGTGATGCTTCACATTGTTTGACCAAGTTCTCATATGCTTTGACTTTTCTTTGGAGGTGAAAAGGAGAAGATGTGTACTAGTTTGAATTTCTTTATATATATTTTGTCTCTTATGAAGGTGTACACTCTCTCTCTCTTTCTCTTGTGCAGCTTTGTGTATTACGTAGAACTGTCAAACAATCCAGCCCGTCCCATAAATGGGTTGAGTCAGCCTGTCAAATTGGTTGGCTAAAGAGTCCTTAGTCTCCCCATCCTTTACGAGCTCGCTCGCCACATATAATATATTTATATTAAATTTTATTTTTTATGTTATTTAAAGATTGTATATTAATAATAAGAGTGTTATTTTATCTATTTTATGAATTTAGGTTCGATTCCTAACACCACACAACTCAATTTTTTTAAAAAAAGTGAACGTTGGCGGGTTACTAACTCCTAAACCCGGCCTGCCCTTTTAAATAGGTTGAATTGGTCAACTTGATGGACCTAACCCATTTTAACAGCTTTAGTTCTGAATATAATAACTAGTAAGTCATTTTCATTTTAATCAAACCACTTGTTTTTTGGCTCAAATATAGCTTGTGTATTGGTTCGGGCTTGACTCTTCTTTCAAACTCATATTCTCTTGAATATTGCATTATTGCTTAATTATCCTTTAATTTTAGAATTATAATTATAAGAAATTTTTACCCACATATTATATTATGTTATTTATACAAGATTCAATAAATATAAATTATATCTCGCTTGGGCTATCTAATATATTAACAATTATATTTCATTTAAAATTCATACGTGATTGGTATTTATTAGATATTATATCAATAATATCTAATCTCGGGAGTCCATAAATAATTGAATATTATGGCTTTATTAGCTATGTCCTTATAGTTGTTTCTTTAGTTAATCCCATTAATTAGAGATTTATAAAAAAAATCATATTATAAAAAAGTATATGATAAGATTCAATATTTTTTTTGAAACACTATTCTAAAATTATTTAAAGCATAAAAAATTATAAAATATCATTATAAAACACTAATTTGAAAAGCACAAAAAATAATAAACTCGTTTTGAGGAGAAATTTGATTAATTAATGTATATAGTTATATTCTATCAAAGTACTTGTTTTCTATAGGTAGCAACTTCAAATTATATAAGAGAGTTTGAGAATTGTAATTATTTTTTGATTATAAATTAATTTTTTTTTAAAAGCACAAGAATGATTTTGTCGATGCCTGTGAGCGAGTTATGAACATGTCTGTGCCGAGGTGTTGAGGTCGGGTCAGTATAATGAGGTCGTAGGCTGGTGCTGGTTGGTTCAAAGTGGGCCTGGTTGTTGGGCCTTTAACTGTTGGGCTTTGGCCAGATCCACTACAGATTGAAAGAAGATGAAGCAAAGATTGGTGAAAATTAGAAAATGGGCAGAAATGAATAAGAATGCAATGAATTTATTATTCTGGAAAAGCACAATATTATTGTATATAAAACTTAAAAGGGTAGAGGTAATTAATTAACATGAGTAACGACATATGCATATCTGTTCACCATTACACATCCCCTCTGCGGAGATAGCTTTGCCATATTTGGCCTTGCATCCACTGTCGCACTCAGCTTCCCTGCAATCCAGTGCCTTCGGATCCAATGCTGCCTCACACACTTTTCCCTCTGTCACAGACACAACAAGCAACACCATGAAAACACAGGATAGGAGGATCTTCATCTTTTCAATTCAATCTTCAGTTCTTCTGTTCTCTGCTGATCTATATATATAATTTTATAAAGGTATTTTTAGATATACTCTATTTTAGAAAGGTAATTCACTGTATTTATTTCCTGCTTTCAATAATTTATATCAGCATCTTAAAATAATATCGAAAAAGAGAATACAATCCGATATTACCAAAACACAGAATCACCATCTTTGACCAAATCTATGAATTAATTGGGGTGGATTGCAAAACGGGAAAGGTTAATAATGTTAGGCACAGTTTAGAGTGCAATTAATGCGCAGATAATATATCAGAAATATTAAGGTGTTATGCAATCAAATGCAGAAGAAGGATAAAAACAATGGAAAAGTCCACTGTTGTCACAATATCCATTGGCCTTCTTTTTGCAAACACATTTGATAGCATTCCTTCTTGTAGCTCACAAAGAGAAAAACTTAATTTCAATCAGCAGCTTACGCCCCCATCATACTCTTAGGTATAAACTAGAGCCTTTTAATATATATGCCTTTCTATATTACTAAGTTACCATAATTTAATTAACATGTGAAAATTAATTAATGATGAGAAATAGATTTCATGTGTCAATTTTTTTTAAGGCTAGGCCGCAACTAGCGAGGGAGCAACAGTGGCTTTAGTATACAAGATTAGACCTTTTTTTGATGGGCTCAACACTCACTGGCCCAATAGGCCCAAACTCACTGGCCCAACTAGGCTAAACCCATTCTTCAGTATTTATTAGCTAAGCTGGCAAAAAAAAAAAAAAAGGAATTGATAATAAGTTACACTGTCCCCTTATATCAATAAAGAAAAAGATTTATTTGCTTAACTTCCATAAACTTGTAACTCTCTGTTTTAAAATTTTAATTTTTTTGTGGAACAATAATTAGTTATCACACAATGACAATTAACAATGGTGGTGTAATGGTTGTTAATGGTGATGTAAGTGGCTATATCACAAGTAATATTATACAAAGAAAAAAAACTTAAGTGTAAGTTCGATTTATTTTTAAAATTTTTATTTTAACTTGAGTTTAGTCTAATATTGTTTAGGTATAATTTTGAACCCAAGCTTAACTGATTTTTATAATTTTTTATTGAGCCTGAGTTTAACTCAAATATTTGAGATCAGATCCAAACCTGATTCATTTACAAAATTTTAGTTATAACAACAATGATAATGGTGGCAATGTTAGTCAGTATCTGTTGAGTTAGTTATTAATTAATTAACAGTTTTGCACCAAGTCTGATTTCTGTTATTGTAAGTTTTGTAACTGTAAGTCTTGTGAAGTGAAGTTATTCTCATTCTATAAATAGCTTCATCTTTGTAATTATAATCAGTTAATGAAAAGTATAGAAGTCCCTCAATTCTGCTCTCTCTAGTTCACTTTAGTTTCTGAATTCCCTTAGTCACCTTCTGCTAGTTCTTGCATTTCTAAGAAGCAAACATGATATCAGAGCTTAATGCTAATGCAAATGGAGCTTCCACGCGTGTTCAAGGAGAAACCTCAAATGGGTTCAATTATGTATCGAGTTCTTCTTATGTTCTGGCTCTTGCAAGCCAGATTATTAATATGAAAATGGAAGAAACAAATTTCTTGCTATGGAGACATCATATTATTGCAGCAATATGGGATACGGTCTTGAACATTATCTTATTGGAACTCAGAAAGCACCAGAACTTGTGATTTCAGATGATCAGGGTGGTGTGACCGTCAATCCATATTTTATGGCCTTTTAAAAGCAAGATTCTCTTATAGTTTCTTGGGTTCTTTCGACTGTTAGTTCGAGTATACTCCCCAACTTGTTGGATGTGATACTTCTCAAGAAATATGGTCTACCTAGTTCAGAATTACTCTTTGCAATCTGGTGCAAGAGTCATGCAGTGCAAGTTATAGTTATAAACCCTCAAGAAAAGGAACCTCTCCATGAAAGAATATATTGTCAATGTTAAGACCTTGTGTGACACCTTAGCGTCTCGTGGACATATTGTTTCCGAATCAGATCAAGTCCTACCAATCTTGGCAGGACTTGGTAGTGAGTTTGATCTAGTGGTGGCAGTCATCTCTTCAAGATATGAGCCATATAATCTGAAGTCAGTCACAGCTCTTTTACTGTCTTCTAAGTGCATAAATTTGTAGCACTTAAACAATGGTTCTTCGGTCAACGAAGCCTTAGCTAATCTCACAACTTATAAAAAGAAACCTTGGTCTAAAGGAAATCAAAATGGCAATAGAAACAACTCAAACCAAAATAGGGGCAGAGGCAGAGGAAGGTACAACTCAAATAATAGGCCACAATGCCAATTATGTAGCAAGATGGGTCATACAGTCCATAAGTGTTATTACAAATTTGATACATCCTTTACCAGCGTGAGTAACCAGCAAACAACCCCTCAGTCAAACAATTTCCAAAGGTATAATCCAAATGTTAATATGAGCACATACAATCATTATCCATTCTCATCCACTAATTAGTCATAGCTAAATGCATTGGCTATTGGGAATGCAAGTAGCAATGGTCAATGGATACCAGATTTAGGTGCAACACATCATGTGACTAATAAGCTGACTAACAATTCTCCATCTCTGTCACTCAATCCAGTACCTGAAACACTGTCACTCACTCTACCTCTAATTCAATTAAATCACATGTACCAAATAATGAGCCATCATCTCCTGACTCAGCTGAGCATACTGTCCCAATATTACCTACCTCTGATTTCATTACTCAATGAGGATATTCCATGATGATAGAAGCTAAAAATGGGATCTTTAAACCCAAAACCTATACCTTAGACCTGACACATACTAAATTACCAAAATATACATACAGCTTTGGCCCATGAAAAGTGGAGAGAGACAACATTTACAGAATACAATGCTTTAATTAAAAATGGCACCTGGGAGTTGGTTCCACAGCCACTTGATAAGAAAATTATTGGTTGTAAATGGGTTTTCAAACTGAAAAAGAATCCTGATGGTACCATCTCAAGGTATAAAGTAAGGTTGGTGGAAAAAAGGCTATCTTCAAGCTACTGGTTCTAATTATAATGAGACTTTTGACACTATTATCAAGCTCACAACTGTCAGAGTTATCATAGCCATGACAGTCACCAAAGGTTGGAAACTAAGGCAAGTATATGTGAATAATCCCTTTTTAAATGGTGACTTTACTGAAGAAATCTATATGCACTAGCTAGCAGGGTTTGAGATACAACACAAAGGGCAACCAATAGTTTGCAAACTCAAGATAGCTTTATATGGTTTGAAGTAAGCCCCAAGAGCATGGTTTGACAAAGTAAGCTCATTTCTAGTCAAGTTAGGCTTTCAATCATCAAAAGCAGACCAGTTCTTATTCATTAGACATCATGGTAAGGGAAATAGCATATTCGTTCTTGTTTATGTAGATGACATAATAGTTACTAGAAAAAATGAGCATCAACTACAACTAGTGATTGATCAACTTCGTGCCACTTTTTCATTCAAAGATTTAGGTCTTCTTCACTATTTTCTGGGATAGAAGTCAAAAATCTTAATGATGGGGTACTGTTAAGTCAAACCAAATATGTTAGAGATATATTGGATAAAGCTAAAATGCTAGAAGCCTAATCATTGGCTACTCCAATGGTTTCCAACCTAAAGTTGTTTACTAAGCAAGGAGATCCAGTCCAAATGCTCAGGAGTATAGGAACATAATTGATGCTCTTCAATATGTTACCATTACCATACCAAACATAACTTATAGTGTAAACAATGTCTGTCAGTTCATGTAATTTCCCTTAGATACTTACTGGAAAGCAGCTAAAATATTGCTGAGGTATTTTGTAATGCCCATTTTTCATAAAAAATATTTTGACTAATATTTATTATTCTTCCTTAGAAAATTTCATTTATTGTAAATTATGTTGACTTGAGAATGACATAATAAAATTTATCACTTGTGGAAGCTGAGGTTAAAATTTTTTTTCATATGAGTTTGTTGTATCTGGCTGTTTTTAATATTTGGTTTATTGAGTTCCAATTTAGAAAATTTTTCCACTTGTCTTAAGAAAATATGTGGTTTCTGATGGGACATCTAACAATGGAGACTTTAGCTTTTTTATAGAACATTACATGGCCTGGTATGGTGGCACCACGGCTGGATATTGTCTAGAAAAATCTTGCACAGTAAGTCGGTGATAGGCTACCTCTTTCCAATAATGTTATTTTTGTATCTCTCTTTTTTATTTTTTTTTCACACTTACTCTCACACATATTATTTTATTATTATTTAATAATTATTTATTAATTATATCAATTATTTTTTTTTATATTATATCTATGACAAAAATAAAATATGAGAAGAGTACAGAGAGAAATGTGTTAAAATATCATTTCTCACCTATTTATGATGGCTTCCTGTTGCTCTGGCTTCACAACCATGTCATGTATCATCTTTATGAACATTGCGATGTACCTTCTCCACATCACTCTCCTCTGTAAATTGCGTATTTCCTCAACGCTTAGTTTAGCCCAGGTCAAGAGCATAGCCGCCAAGGTCGAATCTTGAGGCACAACCAACATTTCAATAAGTAAAGATTTGCTATCACTTCAGGCGCATATGGTCCTTCACTGAAACTCATTTGTGTAAATTAGTATCTTCGTTTAAGTTATTTGCTTCGGTATTTTCATTTGGGTAAATTTTATGGTATTAAGCTTTGACCTTCTTTCCCCTCATTTTTTTTTATGGTTTTGTAATGCCTTGGTTCAAGTTGTGAACCTTCTCCGACTCTTAGCCATTCACATTCATATTTTTGGAAAATTTCTAAGAAATGGCCCAGAAATGACAAGAAAGACTCCTTATGATTGGTTAAAGTATACCGAATCACTGTATAAAGGATAAAGCAATATAATTATCCCCTAACCATTTCATATATTTGGGCTGGAGTTGCATTTAATCTCTTTCTTTACATGCTTTCAAGTCATATTAAACAAGCAGATATGTTAGGGACAGATATTGCTTGTGTCTTGATAAAATGCCTTCTCACAAATGAGTTTTCATTCTCATTTATGTATGCTATATTAATTGCATAACTAACAAGTGGATTGATAGATGCATACACCTGAATATTTGGTCAAATAATCTAGGCTAGTTTCATGAGTTTAAATTCAGCATGTTAGACTCAACATTTTATTCAAGGGATACAATTTATTTGTGTTTGTGGTATATGATTTTTTCCACTTGTTCATGAATCATTTTAATAAATATTTTTCCAAAGAAATTAATCACAAGTATGTGATACGTATGATAGAGTTATTGCATGATTAGTGTATCTATGACAAAACAATTTATATTTTGCATGTGTTCTTTAAATTCTTAGAATAATGCCTTTAAAGAAATTATGCTATACTGTTTCTAAAGGTGTAAATGAGTACCTTGGAAATAAATGGAATGAAAAAATGCCTTGCGCTCTCGGCCTCCATCAAAGGTGAAGAATAACTCTGATTAGTGATATGGCATATGAAGTTTCAAAATTTAGCAAGGTAAGTGGGTTTTCTCCACCCTCTACTGCAAGCTTTTTTGTATGATTTATGGTTAAATGTTCTAATAAAATTTATTATCTTATCAGCCCATTTAGGTCATTACATGTGACATTCTCTTAATGAAATTTCAGCATTTCATGACATAGAAGCTATAGAAAATTATGAAATTTATTTAATATGTGTTATTAGAGCTTAGTCACTTAAGTATATTATGTTACACTAATTGAAAGAAATTGATACACTTTATATATATTATTAATATTTTAAAAATCAAACCGGTCATTAAACCGATGAAGGCAGTAGGTCACAAGTCAGTGGTTCAACTGAGGTTAAATCGTGGTTGAACTGGATTTAAATTAAATAATTTTTTTAAGTTTATATTTATATATATAATGTAATATATTATATATAATAATTAATAATTAAATAAAAATAATTATCTAATAAATCTAATATAATTAAATAACAATAGTTCTATTATAATTAAAATAAATTTATAATTTGTATGATATAAATAATAATAATTACTAATTAATATAATATTTTTAATGAAAAAAAGGTAAAATTTAAAATCCAAAAGCTGAAGGATTACTTTCTTCAAGGCATGTGATTCATCATGACAATAAAGCATATCACTGCAAGACAGCAAGGGTAATAAATTGATGGAAGCATACTAGCAGAGTAATAAATTCATTAAAAGACCAGACTCTTCTTCATTTTGGGTCCTTCAATGCAGACCATTCACCTTCCTGTCCCTCTTCCTCTTTCTGGTTCTAGGTAATTGCCATTCTTAATCATTTTCCATCTATTTCTCAACACACATTTTTTGTTTTGTTGCTAAATTTTCTTTCTTTTTCCATTGAGCTCTTTTGGGTTTCCTTGGTTTAAATTTAGGAATTCTTATTTTGCCATTTTGCTTGATACCTAAGTTTTACTTTCTATTTTCCTGTGCGATTCAGGTTTCATTCTTAAAATGCAGAGTAAATATACTCTCCTTCTTAGCTTCTCTTTCTTTCTCTCTCTTCATCTTCCATCTTCTAGGATGCGATTCATCACCGAACAAGTACCAGAATGTGATTCACCACCACCAGACGAGTAACAGGATGCCATTATTATTCTTCTTCTCTAACCTGGGAGAACCAGTGACCCGACTGGTTTTTTCGGTTCAACTACGGGTTATTGGTTTTTCCTCTAGTTTGTTGACCATTCGGTTCTAGGGGTCTACCAGACCGACCAGTGGTCTAGTTCCTGGTTAAACCAATCTGACTGGCTGGGTCCGTTTGGTTTTTACAATAATGTGTATATATATATATATATATATATATAAAGTTAGGCTATTATATTTTAGATACAGAACATTATACTTTGTCATGGATGTTATGTATCATGAAGTACATCTTGTACTAAGGATATCTGATAACATGACATATCCTATTTCGAATAATAGAAATGGTCACATAATTTTACCCTGTCTAGAATGTTTGCATTGACACAAAGTCCTGTTCTCTTACTCTGTCTTGTGCCTCAGTATTTGACACATAACTTATTATGTACTGAGTAATATCTGATATAGAGCTCTGCACTGTCCTAAATATCTGTACTTGAAACAGAGCTGTGCTTTGTCTTGAATATTTGTATGGATACAGAGCTATGCTCTGCCCTGGATGGTATTTGACACAAAGCTCTATCCTGTTATGAATAATTGTAATTGTATTAGTATTTGTGTTTGATAGAATCTTAGGATATTTGTCACCCATATCTGATAGAGTTTCCTATGTAAAGGAACATCAGATCCACCCTTCTTGATCTACATTTATTGTAAATGTATTTATATATGAATTGATTCTCTTGGTAAGAATCTATCTGCTATAATTTATGTTATATGACGAATTCCAAAGCTTATGAATTATTATTTAAAGCTTACAGTTATGTGAGATTTTCCCATTCATTGAGTCTATGACTTACTATCTTACTTGTTTTCCACACCAGGTTACTTGAAGACTTTCTAGAAGGCGAATGGAGTAAGACTTTAGTGTTGTGGACAGTTGGATTAGCGATGCATGTTATGTCAGTGCCATACTATCATGTATTGAATAACCAGTTTACTTGGTATTGTAAGTTTTATTTGTGTCTTTTAATACCTAGTGTTTAGCCATGGGGGTTTTGGGTTAAAAGGTGAGCCTATTCACCTTTCCAGTTATTTGTTTGAAATGCACATGTATATGTTATGTTATTTTCATTATATTGTACTAGTATCTGTATGTATGAAGGCTTGTAGGAGGCTATCAAGTGGTGGTTTCCTATGCCGGTCACGTGTTTTGGATTGAGTTATGACATATTTGAAGGGAACCATTTAGTTTGGTGTTAAGATAACTAAGTCCAAAGACCTCACTCTCTCAGGCTATTCAAATACAGACTAGGCATCCAGCATTGATGATAGGACATCAACATCTGGGTACTATTTTTACCTTGGGAAAAGCCTTGTATCGTGGTCATCTAAGAAGCAATATACTGTTATTCAGTCAAGCATTAAGGCTAAGTATAGAAGTCTTGTTAGTGCTGTTTGTGAGCTCACTTAGTTACAGTCTTTGTTATCTGAGTTGCATTTGTATCAGAAAAATCTTCCTGTGATTTGGTGTGACAACAATAGTACAGTCTCCTTGGTAGCCAACCTTGTACTTCATTCAAGGATGAAGCATGTGAAGATTGACCTCCATTTTTTAAGGGATAAAGTTTTGCCTAAAGGCTTGGAAGTTGCACATGTTCCTGCTCAAGATCAAACAGCTGATATTTTCACAAAACCTTTGTCTCTTTCATTTATTTTTTTGTGTACCAAGAGACAAGCTGGCTATAGGAGAGAGACATTAAATCAAGGGGAAGTTAGTTATTAACTAATTAACAGTTTTGCATCAAGTATGATTTTTGTTATTGTTCTGTTACTGTAAGTCTTGTGTAGTGAAGCCATTCTCATTCTATGAATAGCTTCATCTTTGTAATTATAATCAGTTAATGAAAAGTACAAAAGTCCCTTGATTTTACTCTCTCTAGTTCACTTTAGTTTTTGAATTCCCTTGGTCACCCTCTGCTAGTTCTTACATCTCTAAGAAGCAAACAAGCAATTAGTTTAAACAAATTGAAAATACATTTTTACTTATTTTTTTTTAAAAATATTTAAATATTGAAGCAAAATTTAGATTATAAAAAAAAGTATTTTCTCATAAAACAAACCCTAAAATTATTTTTATGGTATAAAATTTGTTTGAAAGAAGAATTTTATAACAAAACAAAGAGAGGGTAGTACATAATTATGTCTAGAGGAACATATGGTGGGTCAATGGGATTAGAATAGTTTTTATTTTATTTTTTGTGAATGGATTAGATTTAGTTTAAATTAGTTGAAGCTACTGTAATGTGGGAATAGATTAGTTTTAATTAGGTTTTGATGCCGCAAACAAGACAAATAAGACAGCACACCACAAACAAAACCATTGTTAC
>JASKGM010093026.1:0-13146 GCA_034509205.1 Ceratonia siliqua
GTGGGAAGTCATTTCTATAGGATTGTATGCTTCAATTTGATCCCAGATCTGATATCCAAGGAACAGTAGATGATATCCCAAAGTTACTGGAATACTCAGTCATTCACCCATAAATAAGCCTTCAGATCCATGAAATTTACATAAGTTCCATGAAGTTTCTTTTTCATTCTGATCTCTGAAATTTGAAGGGTTCTTCTGAATACCATAAGCAAGTCTTTGGTCCATTTCTGTTCCCAATTTTTGCCACCTGAATAACCTTATCCTAGCCCTTTCAGCATCCTTTATATGTTGCTGTCAGAATATTTGCAATTGTACACCCACATAGAACCTTCTTGAATATTTGTGAAGCTTTCTTACATCAACTTCTGATAATGTAGGCTGCATACACATTAGTTACCATTGTACATGATGTAACTAACCATGTTGTCATGTATAAAATATGTTAGCAAGACTAGGGATTAAAGAGTTATAGATTAGATGGCTGTTTTATTTAGGTTTGTGTTGCTGTATTTTCACTGCTATATTCTACTCATTTTTTATACTTGGAATGTCTTTAAAAAGCAACATACTGATCACTTTGTTTTTCAGTTTTTTGTGATTATTCTCCTACTAATTGTGGTAACCCACTGTGTACCTTCAACTGGGACTCTCTATCTCCCTTGTACTTTAGGTGATTTGGAGATGTAGTGTAATTATTTTCTTTATTAATAATTCTTTCTGTCTTATAGCTCTAATATACATTTGGCTGTGCACGTAGGAAGCTTTGAAGTGGGTGACAGATCAACCTGCATGGAAGCGCTCTGGTGGAAGAGATCACATACTTCCTGTGCATCATCCCTGGTCTTTTAAATCTGTTCGCCGATACGTAAAGAATGCAATTTGGCTGTTGCCGGATATGGATTCCACAGGAAACTGGTGAATGCCTAAGTTGCATACAAATTTGTATATTGAGATGCTATTAGCCGTTGAAGCTAGCACCAAGTGATATTTTTCACCTTGTAGGTACAAGCCAGGACAGGTTTATCTGGAGAAAGACCTTATTCTTCCTTATGTTCCAAATCTTGATTTATGTAATGCCAAATGTTTATCTGAAACAAATCGAAAGAGAAGCACACTCCTTTTCTTTCGTGGTCGGCTCAAAAGAAATGCGGTAAGCATATGTTTCAATTACTGGTTAATTAATTAACAGGTTGAAACTATGAACATAGATGAAAGTAAGAAGTATTGTGCTTTTTAGGTACTGAGTAATTGTTGGTTTATGTTTTGACAACTGTTTATGACTAATAACATCCTAATTTGTTTTCTGATAGAAATAATGTCCTAGTTTCTAAGTTTCTAACCACGGCTTGACCCATTTGTCTGAATTTTTTTTTGGGGACCATCCTTTGTGGGAATCATGCATATATTATCTGAAGCAATAGTTCTACACTTCTAGTGTTCTTTATTGTGACATTATTACTTATTATGCATATCATATAATAGCAATTTGTTGCTTTATGGAAGTCAAATTATCTGGATCATGTTTACATTTATACTCTGAAAATGTCAACTCATGAATCTGGAAGTGTAACTTAATATTTTCTCTAATCAGAGCAGTTTGACCCATTGTTTAGAACTTCAATAATAAGGAGCCATCCTAGTCATACATGCATGATTGTAGACTCCTGACTTAATTGCATATTTGATTGTTGATTCCTCTTATTAAAAGACTTTGATGGTAGACCTTCTGTTTCTCTTGGGTTATTATACTACTTTATGAGTGCATTTGGTATATGGCGGTATCATATGATTATAATTTTACCCTAAATGAGTTAACAGGTATCCAGTTGCAATTCTAGGTCTTTTTGACTCAATCTGAGTTTTCGGAGACTCAAACAACACTCGAGACTTCATTTGCATCCTATTGCATAAGTCATTTGACTCTTGATCTGAGTTTTTGGACAATAGTTATAAGACTTGATTTGCTTATGTAATTCATTTGTTGCCATGGGCCAATACTGGATAATTCAATTTATGGCCAAAATATAGCAAGAGAAAATCTGTATGTATCTTATATCTTGTAATGTATATATGCTTTAAATTGAAGTCAGTCAGTCAGCATATGAATTTTGTCACCAATGTTTCTTGATGGATTTATTGTTTGTTCTTATATTTCCTGGCTCAGAAATCTCTAATTATGTTTTGGTCTACTGAGAGCAAAACTTTATTTGGCATTTTTAACTCATGCCACTTTTATATGTGGCATTCTCTCTATCACATGCATATTTCTTATATACTGAGGTTTGAGTTTGACTGATTTCTTTCTTGTCTTCCAATTTCAGGGAGGAAAGATACGCGCTAAACTTGTAGCAGAGTTGAGTGGAGTTGATGGTGTAATTATAGAGGAGGGAACAGGTGGAGAGGGAGGAAAAGCAGCAGCTCAAAATGGCATGCGCAAGTAATATAAGTTCGACACTTGAAAATATTTAACCTGGTTACTTACTTTGTTGTAACTACTTTGTTTCCTTCTATGTGATCAGGTCTTTATTTTGCTTGAGTCCAGCAGGTGACACTCCATCATCTGCTAGATTATTCGATGCTATTGTTAGTGGATGCATTCCCTTAATAGTAAGTGATGAGCTGGAGCTCCCTTTTGAAGGAATACTTGATTACAGGAAGGTATGTATGCATTTATATGTTTGTTTGTTGCCTGGATGGATGCATATCTTGACAGCATCAAGTAATCGATTAGATAAAAAAATTATTGTTGTAAAATAAAATAAGATTATAAAGAAAATAACTGTTAACTTTGTTAGTTAGCTAGTCAGCCTAACCGATGCGGCAGTTTTTAATTTAGCATGGGGGATGTGGACAAGTTGCTATGTTATCATGAGTTGCATAATCTGGTTACGGTAAGTATATAATGGCTTAATTTATCTCAATTGGACATGATACTACAATGTTCATTATTTGTTCATGTTGCCTATACGAAACCTACCAATCTAGAGATGAATATTTTTTGGATCCTGAAATATTTTTCCTTTTCCTTTTGTTTTTTCTTTTTCCTTTTAATTACATAAACATATACAAATTAAGTGATATTATAAGCAGGGCATGATTGAATCCTTGACTGATATTGTTTTATTGACTCATTTGGCTGAAAATAGAGCAGATTTATTAAACATATTTGTACTTCCTTATTCTTAATAATTTATAGAGGGCAGTAGACAGATGGCATTTATGATGTATGTTTCAGTCATGTGGCTGCGTTGCCAAGTCTGTAATATATGGCTAACAGAATGGAGCTTTGTAATTTTTGTTTATTTGGATTGTTTAATGGGAGATTTCTGAGGGTTTGACTCCTTTATTTTATTTGCAGATAGCAATGTTTGTTTCTTCGAATGATGCTGTAAAACCAGGTTGGCTTTTGAAATTTCTGAGAGGCATTAGTCCTGCTCATATCAAAAAATTGCAACAAAATCTTGCCAAGGTTTGTGATCAGGGTTATTTACTTCACTTGCTAATGTCTATTTAGAGCTTTGTTATTTGATTCTTTTGAATCTTTTGTTTTATCCCTTGCAAGCTGCAAAAGATGAGTGGTTTCCTTTTAAAATCAATTTGCATCATTATTGTTTGGTGCCACTTTGAAATCAGTTATGAATAAAATATTTCTAGCAATAATTAACATACATATATATATATATATATATATATATATTCCATGTTTCTCCATTTTCTAAAATTGATATTTTGTGCATTTACTTACTGGGTGTTGATTTTTTTTTTTTTTTTCCTTCAGTACTCGAGGCATTTCCTGTATTCAAGTCCAGCTCAACCATTGGGTCCCGAAGACTTGGTTTGGAGAATGGTTTGTTACTGTCTCTTTTATTTTTGAAGTTTCTCTCATGTGTCCATCGTTTGTGTGTGTGTGTGTGAAAAGAAATGGCATTAGGCCCTTTGGTTGCAATGCACTCTCAATGTATGCTTTGATTCATAACTTGTGATTAGGTTTTCTACTGGTCATCTTATGCAGGATGTGATAAGACCAATAAATATAGTTGCGGTGATCAGGATGTAGTACGGTTTAATCTTGATGACAAGCCAAACTGTAGCAGTCCGTAAGCTTTATTACTTCAGAATAAGTCCTGATTGGAGTGGTTGCAAATTTTACCCTTGCTTAAATGCTGTAACTAGAGCCCTAGATTTTGTGTATGTTATTAGGTTCCCACATCCATGGGTTGAGTGTTATGACTTTTGAGGTATACAAGGCTTGAGTAGCATACTACTAGTAACTTGGGCTTAAGAATTTTGGGTCATATAGTTGGGCCTATTCAAGTTACTTGATGATGAACTACACTTGGGTCATTACAAATGTTTCAGAATGTATTATCCTCACGTGGTGTGAGGCACTGTATCCTCAGCAGTATCCTCAATCTGGCAACTTAGAGAGGATGGCTGCCTATAAAGGATGGTGGCAGCAGCATGGTGGGCCTTGCCTCTAGTGACGTTGGAAAGTCATATTGCCTGAGGGAAAATCATGGGGATCCAATAAGCTTGATGAGACATCAAGTATTCGAGCTTACGTACCTAACAGGCCAAGCCCATGTCATTGGAACTTGGGACTTAAGACTTGGGAGAACTATTATTAGGCTAGCCTCCCTCTAGTAGCTTGGTCTTAAGCATCATGTGATTATTGATTAGCCCTGTTCAAGTTAATTGGCTAGTATCTAGGCCATTATATTATACTGATGAAGTTTTATATCAAAAAATGTAAATAAAAAAGTACATTCTGCGGCTACAAAGCTATTAAAATGAATTAATGTCATAAGTCTTACTGCCCAAGGAACCATATTTTTTGTTGAGTTTATCTTTTTATAAACACTATATTATGATCAAGTAATGTTTCTTGCACCTACTTTGAGGTGTTAAATTATTCCTCTAAACCTAGAAACCTCAAATGTTACTGGGTGGAAGATGGTGTCATCTTTAGCCAATTTGTGCTCCAAGCCACCATGCAGAACTGCATGGTCTGATCTTAACCACAACCACCATTTTGTGGTGGTTTGGGTGAGAGGCACCCACATTGTATTTTGTGATATTTCCTTTGCTTGTGTGCATTTTCCTTCCCCCATATTCTGGAGTGTTTGTATGGAATGGTGGCCAGCGCCTTCAATTTAACTGTAAAATTTTCTTATATCATGCAACAGATGGCTGGCAAGGTGTTGAACATCAAGCTTCATGCCCGAAGATCTCAACGTGTAGTAGAAGGATCTAGAAGTTCGTGTACTTGCGAATGCAGGCCTTCCAACACTACTAATACTGGTCCAGGACTTCCAGGTCTCTCTTAACTTCATTTTGTGTAAATGTTATATCTGTGGTTTTGCTCAATTTTTTGGTAGTGGCCACTGCCAAGTGCTGATATTGTATTCTTTGACGGGCTACAATACAAGTTTGTTGTATTACTTAGATAGTATGTTTACTTGACAGGGAAAAAATTTGATTTTTGTTATCAAAACATAGAAGCAACTATATTCTGTTATATGATCAACTCTGGGTGAAAAAGAATGGCCAAGAAAAGATAAATAATCTCCTGCTATGAACTGAGTTCTCTCCTGCAGGAAACTTGCTAATGAAGAAATAAAATCAAGAAAACAATGTACTCTACGTGAACATAAGAATTTTGGTATGCTTTCCTTTTTGTTTTCTTTTATGAATTTAGTATATAATCTTTTAAGGTTGTGTTAGGGTTGTTTAGGAGGATGGTATGAGGTGAAAAATGATAAAATGAGGTGGGAAAATAACCCAAACCGTTGTTTGGATATGTTTTCACTTTCCATTAATGGAGCCCAACCCGCTCAGAATCTTAGGTGCCTTTGGTTTGCGAAAATATTTTTATTTTTATTTTTTGAAAATAATTTTTATTTTTAAATTTTAAAAAATATGTTTGATTTTTATTTTTATTTCTTATTTTTAAAAAATAAAAATTATGAAAATATATTTAGTTTGTAATGTTAAATTTTATTTTTAAAAAATAAAAAAATTTTATTATTTTTTTGTCATTTATTTTTTTATTATTTATGAAATTACCATCACATTTTTATTTTTTTAATTTAATTACGATATTGTAACCGTGTTTTTAAAATCTTTATTTTTAATTTTCAAAACTTTTAATAAGAAATATTAAAAATAATTTTTTGTTATTTTTAAATTTTTAGGAAATTTAAGAAATATATTAAATTTTTAACTACACACGTTTTTATTCTTATTTTTTATTTTCAATAAAAATAAAATAAAAATGGCTAAACCAAATGACTCTTAATTTTCAAATCTTTTAAAATAAGGGGTTTGAGATTGTTTGGGTTATCATTATTAATTTAATTACTGTTTTATTTTTATTTTTAGATTTGGAAGGTTGGATAACATTAGGAGGTAATTCCGATGAGATGCTTTTAGATATAGGCAAATACTCCTCTACCGCCCACATTAGTGGGCGGTAAGGAGTTTTTAATTTTTTTAAAAATTTTTTTTATTTTTTAAAATTAATTCATTAAGTTTTATATCATAAATTTTTTTCAGAATTTTTAAAGATGTTTTTGTATTTTTTGCAGAATTTTTTAAGTTACAAATGAATAATAAAAAAAATTATGGATGAATAGTAATAGGGATATAAAAAAAATTAAAAAATATTTTAAAAAATTTAAAAAAAATTATATAAGAAAAAAATACTTAATTATTTTTAAAAAGTAAAAAAATTTTGAAAAAAAAACATAAAAAATAAAAAAGTAAAAAAAAAAAAGAAAGTGGGAGTGGTAGAATAGAAAAATCCTTAAATATGTCTGTTAAAGAGTACTGCTTTACGAAATTTACTTTTATTTTTTGTCTTAAAAATTTTTATAACCGTGTCTTAATTATAGTAAAAAAGGTATTAAATTGCATAAAATATCATTTTAAAATATGGTGTGATAAAAAGTAATTAACATTAATAAATTCATAGGTGGCTACAAGTGTTACTATTTCATGTGTTTTTAACATGGACCTTCTTCAACATTCAACATGTAATTTTCTCAACGAGAAATTAGCCAATTAATTAAATCTGAATCTTCTTTAAAAGAAAGTTTAAATAAAACTAATTCTATGAAACTATAAACAGAAAAAAAGGTTTTCTATCATATGAGTTCAAACCAACAGTTAAATTCTAACCAACTGGAGATTGCACCTGTGCAACAACGTTTGAACTTTCCCTTAATTTGGAGAAATTTTTAGGTTATAGACACTGTTTATTTGGGTTGTGCAAAAAAAAATTATTTTAAAAGGTTTTTTTTGTTTTACCAACAAATTTTTTTTTAAATGACAATAACAAGAAATTGAAACTTCTCTAAAAAAAATTAAAAGTGAAATTAATATTTTTAAGATAAAAACATCTTAAGTTAAATTAAAAATATTATTAGGAACATCAATAATATTGCTAAAAGTAGTTATTAAAATTTTGATAAAATGTTGCTTTTAAAAGTAATTTTAAAAACACAAAAATATTATTTTGATTTGTCCTCGTTGTCCTCAGTTCAAGTGTGAAAAACTAAATACCAGCTATATTTACTCCTCTGTTTCAGGTGTGAAAAACAGAGCATAATAGCTCCACGTCGTGTACAAAAAATTGCTAAGCTTACTCTGTCCTCCAAAGCTCCTAAGCCAGTAGAATCTATGAATTAGGACTGTCACTACTATTTTACATAGTTAATGAACAGTGTTACTTAAATACTATCGATATTCCCTCTAACTATCATTGTCTCTCATTAATGATTCTTCCTCATTCCATATTCTTTGAAGGAAGCTTTAAAAAACAAATAATTGATCCAAACCTCAATGAGATTTTCTCTGATTCTGTAAGACCCAAATAGTAATCTATCCTACCCTTCCTCCATCCTCTGCAACCCCTACTTTCCTCTCTGGGGTAGGATTCCTTTCTTTTTTTCCACTGAATGAATCATTATTATATATATGGGGAACATATTTTCTCATACAGCAATTTTTTTTTTTTAATTTATCATCTTTTAAATTGATGCAAGAGTCCCATATTCTTTTGTTTACCAAGGCCATGTGTTTCAAGATTTAAAGTAACTTTGCTCTTTCAAAACTTTCTATTTATTTCCAATATTGATATTATTCTGTTATTAACTTTGATTCTTTACCTTGAGAATTTGGGATAAAAGAGAATGATGAAGATCGAATTTTAACCAAGATTTTGAATACTTCAAATCAGAACTAAGCTTACTTCTCTCCTGACTTAAACGGCGGCATGTCAGAGCTCTTGGTGAGAGAAAGTAGAGAGTGCAAGCAAAGTGTGACATGTCAGAACCAACATACGTGTCCAACTTTTGTGGCCTGTATGACCTATAATTGTTAGTATATTTAATGATATTATCTCTTGAAACTAAGTTGATGTATTTTTAAAATATTAAGGACAAAAATAAAATAAATCATGAGGAACAAATATGAAACAGAGTGCAAACATAAGGGATCAAAATAATATTTTTTCTTTAAAAATTTAAATTTTACAAAACGACTGAATAAGCTCACAATATATAAAAGGTCATGTCTAACCTATTATCCCACTTTTGGGACGATAGGCATGCAGCCACTCTTTGCCACTCTCAAAAGAGTGGTTGCACCTACAGTGAGCCTCTTACTGTAGGTGTAGGTTCTGTGTGGGACCCATACTCACAGTAAGAGGTTGTTAGTGGGGCAGCAAAACAATAAGTTCTTATATAGAATAATGTTACGGTATTCTACATTCATCGTGAAATGGGAATATTATTTTTTCTTAAAAAGATATTTAATGGTTGATACGCAATACCACTTCATAGTAGCATCAATGTATTAAATGTATGGAGTAACTTGTTTTTTTTTTTCAATATATATTTTAATATTAAAGAGAGTGTGAAAATTTAAATCTCTAATGTTAAAATTAATTAATACTTAATACTAAAAATAATATAATTTAAGTTAATGTTCTTAGACAAATGAATATAATAATTTGGCCGTACTATATTAATGAAAGGTAAATATGCAAATAATTCAGAAACATCCAGAAGAATAAGGGCTTGTTCGGATCTTTTTTATAAATAATGACTTTTATAGAATGAGAAGTTGATTCTAAAAAAATAAGGTATTTTTTCAGAAGGAGATACAATTTTACCTTCAAATGTAGTAATAAAAAAATTTTTTATTTCTCCTTCTGTCAATCTCCTTAACTGAAGAAGTCAAAAAATTTACCTTCTCCTTAAAGTTAAAAAACTTCTTTATTTCAACTTCTCCTTTAAAAAAAAGGAGATACAAACAGTTCAAGGTTTATCAAAATGACTTTTTTTTTGAAAAAAATGCCTTCTCCTTAAAAAAAAAAGATGCGGACAGAATCTAAATATGTGAACTCATCTCGTCTATAGTATTCTCGTAATATCATACTCTTTTTATTAAAATTGTGCCACATAATATTTTTTACTTAAAAAAATAAAAATATTATGTGACACAATTTTAATGATGGAAGTATAGTAGTCCCATGATACCATCAACCTCAAAAGGAAAATGAATAAATGAAGAGGGTAGATAATTAATGGAAAGAAAATGAATTACTTTCCAATTTTTTGTTATTATGAAGCACATTAGCTTGCTTAGTTCTTTTGTTTTATCTATTGGATTTGATGTTTTGGAATTTGGATTGTTTTATTGTCCATTGTCGACTATTTTGTGCTGTTTGTTCATTGAGGGGAGAAAAATTCTAGTCCTCCTGTAATATGGAGGAGTCGGTAGTACGTCTACTGAATTAATGTCATTTGGATTCTGTTTTGGGACTAAGCTATCGTCTCTAACATCAGTTTCTTTCAAATTTTTTGCTCTCACTTCATCCTTTTATTTTTTATTTACATTATTAATCTATTTTTTATTTATATTTTTTAAAAAAATTGAGATATTTTTATATTTTTTTTTAATAAAATTTTCTTCAAATTTTTTTACTTTTTATAAATACATGATTTTTTTTATTGTGTTTATTTTTTTAAAAAATTTTAGACTTATAATTAATTTATTATTATTAAAAAATTAAAAAAAGAACAATTTTTTTTAATTATTTAAACTGGGGGCTGGAGGGAGTAACCCCTTCTTTTTTATTAGTCACCAACCGGAACCCGAATTCTTCTTCCAGACATTGACGAGAGGGAGACTTCTTCTTCTTCTCTGCTTCTCAGGCAAGGACCATTTCTCATTGGCTATACGACGATACGAACAGCTTCACACTGCTTTCGCATCCTCCTCCTTTCCCGATTCTTCAGTTCCAGCAGAATAGATCATTCGCATTTCCTCAAATTCCTCCTTTTAACCGTAATTGGCACCTTTCCTCCATTTTTATACGACGGCGCGAGCGCGGAAAGGTGCTGCAAAAGGTTTTGGGAAAGCTATTAATGGCGGATTTGCCATTAACAGCGAAGGAGCATCGAACCCAAATTGAAACGCCCTTGAATTACCATTGGTTTTCTGAAATAGTTATGGGGCTGTGAAACATTTACACATAATCGTCAATTATATCGTTGAAATCTATTGAATATTCTGCTCCAAATTGTGCAAAATCAAGGCTGAAAAATGGAGATGTCAATTGGGCACGACGTCTTTTGTGTCGAAGAAGATTGACGCTTCAGACTCCATTGGAGTTTGCATACAAAAAAAAATGGAGATGAGATAACAAGGCATTTGGTATCCTACTCAAACTCTTCGTAGCATTTTATTTTATTTATTTTAAAAATAATTTAAAAAGTAAAAAAAATTATAATATAATTATTAAAAAATATAAATATAAATTTTTTAAATTATTTTTTATAATAAAAATTATAAAATAAAATATTAATCTAAGAATATTAATATTCTTAAAATAATATAATATAAAGTATAATTAGTTTTAAAATAATATTAAAAAAACAAGGAGATTGCCTTGTAGAGAAATGGTCCTGGGGAGGGATTTGGATTTACGGAAGTCAGGCCTTGATTTTATTGGATCCAATTGAAGACATCTTGATCATCCAATATAAATTAGATGGTCAAGATCTATTATATTTTTTTAAAAAAAAAAATTTTTTTTAAATATGTCATATAAAATATTAAAAAAATTAGTAAATTTTGACTGATTAAAATTCAATTAGATTTCATAAAGTCATCCTCTTACTTCATGGATTCTTGCCTGAGGTAAGGGAAAAAAATTGAGTGATAGAGCTGGACGACCGTCACTTAAATTATGTCACATGGTGTTTTTTCTTTTTGAATTAAAAATATTCTATCCAAGTTGCGCGACATTTACTCCTGACTCCTGAGATAGAGAAAACAAGGTCTCCCTCTCTCCCTCTCTCCCTCTCTCCCTCTCAATGTCAGTGAGTAAGAAAATCCGGATTCAGTTTCGGGTTGGTGAGTGAAAAGACCCAGGATTGCCATGCCAGAGAATGACTTGTAAAAAATAATCTAATTAGCATTAATTCAGGGGAAGTAGATTAGAAACTTTCTCGTTTGGAATGCCAAAAACTGATTTGGCGTAAGGTGTGAAAGTGAAACTTTGATTTGATTGGCAACAACACGCTGGCGTGATTGGCTCACAATCTGCTTCTTTCCACTACTTCTTGAGAAACTCTTCGGCAGACTAGATGGACAAATTAATAATGAAAGGACACAAATATTTCACACATAATATCTTAGAATCTTTAAAATTGACGTTAATTGATCACATCAAACAAAATCATCAATAAATTAATTAAAATTAGTTTAATTTTATTTTTTAAGTAAAATTCGAGCTTTTTAATTCAATTTCTAATTGGAGAATGAATTAAACCAAACCAACCGATTATTATATATATATTTTTTCATAATTTATAAATTTGTCTTTTTAATATTTTATGTCACTTTCATTTATAAACTTTAAGTTTTAGACTAGATATTTAGAATTTATAAGTTTTAGATTTAAAAAAAAATATTAGAATAAGTCTTTCTTATGTTAATTAGTAATTTGGTTCAGTTTGGTTTAATTGAGGTTCAAAATCCAACCAAACCATGAAGATCCGTAAAATAATCAATGACTCTCACTTTTGATATATTTAGATATTTATTCATAATTAACTTAGTTTAAAATAAAATTTTCAATTATATTTATCTAAGAATTTCTATTATTTTTTTAATGAAAAATTCTTAAGTTGACCATTTAAACTTTAAATGAAAACGAAAAATCAATGGAAATTATTTGAGTATTCTCACATTTTGGTTTTCACACCTTCCTTTCTAAATATTCCATTATCATTCATATAATAAAAAATTTTAGTTTTTTTTAATAAAATATAATACAAAAAATAAGATGTAAAAATAGCGTAAAAACAGAGTAGTGAAAATAATACAACTCAATTTATTAAAATAAGTATGTCAGTTAATTCCATCACTTAATATAATTATTTCAATATAATTGTATTAAAATATTTTTAAAATATTGTATTTCATCATTTTTATATTTTTAATACCTTAAATAATTTTGAAATAAGATTATAACAACAAAAAATATAAAATCTCATAAATTACTCAATAATTTTTAATACCTTAATTTACTAATTAATTAATGTTTCAAAGTCATAAAGTGGAGGAGAGGCAATGGACAAAAAGAGAGAACAGAAAACGGAAGTGTACTGACTACTGAGAGAATATTCTTCTCTTTGATACTTTTTACTAAATTAAATATTTCCACTGAGTGGCCTAGACTTCTATTCTATAGCAACGGAAAGAAAAGAGGTTTTGGAGCTTTCACTATGATAAAAGAGTAACCCAAAAAGGATTAAGCACTTTGTGAGCAAAATCCTAGTCTTACATTAGTCTAATAGATTTTAGAATTGGCCCTTTCCATTCATATTCTTCTTGATTATCTTTGTCTTTTGAGTCATCAATTTTCTCTAAAATATCTATATCAGAATCTATTCGATCTTTTTATATAATTGTGGAGAGTAAAACATGCTCATATGATAGTAAATTAAGTTTCAAGTTCAAAGTTGGTCATTATTTATAGTATTTTTTACCTTGCTTTACAAACTTTAAATGTTCTTTCAATCACATTTCTCAAACTTATGATGAAAGTTAAACACTTTATTTTGTGATCTA
>JASKGM010093037.1:0-13143 GCA_034509205.1 Ceratonia siliqua
TCTTGAAGCATAACCACATACAATATATATTAGATATCATTTAATGTATGTCACATAATATATAGATATATATATATATATATATATATATATATATATATATATATATATAAATTAAAATGAGTACAATCAACAAACAGTAAAAGACTTTATTTAAACATATTATTTACCTAGAATTTATGGGTTTCAGTAGATTTCATTACCCCAAAGCACAAATCCTACATAATTTTGTAAAGGGGAGTTCTTGATGAAATTGATCACCTTTTGCAATTCTGACAGTTAAGTAATCACAAAGTTCATCATTACATGAAATAGTCCATTGACATGATGTATTTAATGGTGTAGAATAATGTAAGTTCATTGACATGATGATCTAACGGTGTAGAATAATGTAAGTTCATTGGGTCCAGGGGAAGGGATTGCATATGTGGCTGGCTTGTTACTGGAAATTTGCTTCTGAGATTTTCACAAGGGTTACTTGATCCATCTAAAACAGAAATACAGGAGCATGCTAGTTTGAAAAAAATTTCACCTTCTCTGCTTCATCTTCCTTTTTAAAGGATGCCTAATCTTTGATAGTCCTCTTCTCTTCCTTTTCATCTTACAATTATCTATCTATAGCAGTGTCATATAATTAATTTGTTTAGTTAGTTATTTTCTTTAAACATATGGGTTACACCTTCCCCTGCTAGGAGGAATATAACAATTCTACGATAAGGCCCATCAGGAGAACACACCAGTGCTACAGTAATTATGGACATTATATTGTCCAAGTGATAAAACTCTATCTTACACTAAATTTGTCAGGGCGGCGTCGTTCTGATGTAAGAAAATGTAATCTCATTGTCGCAACTATCTGATACTCCCTTTTCAAAACATAGCATGTCCAGAAGGTAAAAGCATAAGCCATTACCAAATGGGTCCAAAATCTGCAACACTAATAATATTATTAGAAGATAAACATAATTGTATAGACAAATAAGAAAAATGGCAGGTACTGCAGGAAGAGACGCAATAATTTATAAAACTAATTATCAGTGAAGGTTAAAACTGTCAAATGGGCCACCACATGGCATGCCCATATCTGCCCTTATTGGCCCGCAGGCTAAATGGGCTGGTCCACATGCCCTTTTTTTTTTTTACTTTTTAATATTTAATTAAATAATTTTTTTAAATAAAAAGTTAGATTTAATAGCATAATGTACATAAGTAATGCAAATCTAGTTTCTATTTTTTTATTTATTAGATGATAATATACAGTTGCACATCAAGTGTTGAATTTTATTTATGTGCAATTGGCTTCATAAACATATAATTAAAATTAAAAATACAATAAACTCTAATAAAAAAAATAGTATAACAAAAAAATTATACAAAAATCAAGTTCTACATTATAGTTTAAGGCTTTAAGTGTAATACCAGATATAACAAAGTAAACACAAACAAACTAAAAACAAAAAAAAAGCCAGCCCGCATGCTAAATGAGTTGGCGAATTTAAGCCCGCATTTAACAGGCTGGAGTATGGCCAGTCCAAGCCTGTCAGCTGGCTAAATGGGCCGTCCCATGGGCCAAAGCTCATTTTGACAGTTCGTGAAGGTAATAATTTGTCTCAAACTCATTAAGCATATTCACATGGACATGCATAGCATAGTAGTAGAAAGCTAATCATTGATAGTCAAATTTGAATTGTAATTCACAGCACCACTAGGAAAAATTTTAGGTATGCATGTAATGTAATATGTTTTTATGTATTATTATTTCAATAAAGACATCCAGTAATTTTGCTAATAAAAAGTTAATATGAAATGATAGAATACATGAACACCCAAAAAGTAAGGTCTCCTGCCATTGGAAAAAATTGCTTACCTATCTGATCCATTTGGAATATTTGAGATAGAAAGCTTGTCTATGTCACTGTAAGTCAAATTTGATTGCTCCAAGGTGGCATTGGTCCAATTGAGGGGCACCATCACAGCAAATGCTAGCAATGCAATGGGGACAAATATTTTTAGCCTGCATTTAAAATGGATTAAAGGATGCAGTTAACCAAAACTGACACAATAAACGTAATATTGGGACAAAGAAACAATAAGTTCAAATACGTTAGTGAGGTAAGCTTAAATCATAAGCCCTTGAGGGAAGATGATCGAGAGAAAACATATGTGCTTTATTGAGAAAATAAGCTGCTCAGAACTATCTGGGCTAGGTGCTGTCAAGCTGTTTACATTATTATTACTTCCAAAAGGTGCAACCATAAGCCACAGCTTAACAGAAATTGATAATTATATTTCGAAATTGGAAAATACGGTCTTACCATGAAGCACAGACAGTTTATAACACAATGCAATTTCGAATAAAGGTATTGGATTATGACTTATAATTTCTTATACCTAAACTTCATTGCAACAAAGTTGTATGAGAGTAATGATTAAACACCATATGAAAAAAATGAGAGCTCCTTGTGAATCAAATTCTCCCACATATTGCCATCTTCATTTTCCTAAACAACAATGCAGAAAGAACAGGAGTTGACTGCTTATTATCTGTTTTTATTATATCTGGCTGAGATTGCACAATTAGATTGATACAAAAAGCTGGCAGTGACAAATCACTGCTAACTGACTGCAAGTCAGTAGTCTCATTGGTATTGCAGTATACAAAGCTTTTATCATTGAGCATAAATGGAGCTATCATTCAATTTGATTTTCAGGAAAGCCATATATCTCACCTGTAATAAGGAAACTTCTGTTCTTCTGTTCGTCATAATGATATAAAACTCAGCCTATGGAACCAAATACTCAATGTATATCTTCTCTCTCTCAAATTTTTGTTGACAATTTTTCTATTTTAGGATAAGTTGTTTATAAAATACCATGATAGTGCAATTCTAAATCTTCTGCACTTGACTACCCTAATCAGCATAAAGTTTCCAGGCAATTTATAACCTAATAGTACTTCCCCATTAATTTAGATTCTTTAAATTCTCATAGACACAAGAAACCATATTGATGGACATGTTTACTTGAGTCTGTAGAGAAACAGTTAAAATAAAGAGAACATAAAAAGTACTAGCCAAACACCAATGCCTTTCCAACTTCATCTTTATACGCTTTAAACATCCATTCGCTAGGCTATCAAAAACGTCAATACTAATAAAGTCTATGTCAAATAGCCCACCACAATTGTTGCAAAGAATGATTTAGCATGAGCATACCCAAGCAAGTAGATCCTCAAGTAAACAGCAGAATCCAGCCCTGCATGGTCAATTAGTTCAGGTTCTGGCATTTGCAATGCTGCGGGCATCCAGTTCAAGAACCTTACATATGACCTGAAGTCCAAATTGACAATTTTGCTCACAAATGCACCTGCCTGAAATGAACTGCTCCTTACACCCATCAGATACCACTTTGGAAAATACACCCTATCATTTATAGGCTGGATCCGAAGTATGGCAAATGCTAGAAAGAAAGCAAATGCACTAAGGATGTTTATAGCTGCTGCAACTCCTATATCATTAAGCGTAGCCATATGCAAACGTCAACTGCCAACGGACAAAGAATAGGCTACCTCCTGCAAACTAAATGAATAACCTGATTGCAATCATTTATACATATATAACATTGAAAATGGAATTAAATCTTCCTTTTAGTTGCAGTAATAGGAAGGTAATAGGAAGAAGACAAAAACAGATAATGAGATAAAAATTTCAACAACCAAATTGAGAGCTGATGAAGTTTATCATAAATTTTCTCGTAATAATATTGGGTAAAAGGAAACCAAAGGTTTGGGAAAAAAAAAATGAGGCAGATAGTGAACACAATTCAAATCAAGTTTCTCATAAATTTACTGTTTCTTCTTTCAACCCTGGCTTGTCAGTGGCCAAACCATAATCAGCTTTCAAAATGTATAACTGGAATCGAAAAGAATTTTTTTACTGAGGGAAAACTTCTTTTACTAAGGGGAAAAAGAACACAATTCAACACTGAGCAAAAATCTTCATTGTGAAACCCAGCAAAAAGTAAAAAAAATGCAGAAAACTTCCATGATCAATATACATTAGATCCACTCTATTGGGTGTATTTCCTTTCCTCCTACAACAATTCTCGGCGGACAAACAAGCACACGAGAAAGAGAATACCACTACCTCTGCAACGAACAGGAACCCCAGAAAGGAAAGGCGTCGTCCTTCTTCTACCCAATTGAGACGCTCACACTGTTACAGACTTGTTTTTTTCCAAAGGAAAAAGCCAGTAGAGAATTCTGCACGTTATGTCGGTCAGGTAAAGTATATCTTGTGCTTACAAATACAGAACCTGCAGGTCCTTTTCCATGCATGAACTAATAGGTCCCAGTCCTATCATGAACCAAGCGAGAAAAGAAAGAAGAGAGAAATGAAAAAAGTGTGTGGTGGTGTGTGAAGCAAGGCTCTCAACTATGGTGGCAACTGGCAAGCACTGTCGAATAAGATATGAGGGGATCGCTCCCCAATTTTCTTTTTTTAATGTAAATAATTTTTTTAAAAACATATTTGTCTCAAAATCTTTTTATGTAATTATTATTTTTTAAATAATTTATTCTTCTAAAATTTTTATATTACTCTATTAATTTTATAGATATATTACTCAATTTTATAAATACATCATTTATAAATAAATTTATATTATTTTATCTCATAATTATTTTTTTATATCATTAATTTATGTAATATTAATTTTTATTATGTGACTGTGCTTTACTTTTTTAATATTTTGTAATTTGTATCATGAGTAAAAATAATTTTTTTTATAATTTTACACTTTTACTTATCACATTACTCTTAAATATTAGAGTCTTAGTTTCCTTCCTCACTCTCATTTGAACATTTGGCCATTTGAGTCTTTCCTAACAGTCAACACAATAGCAGAGCGGATAAAAATTCTCAATTAATCTTGATAAAACATTTATTTCATGTATGAATCTTATTATCTTGCAAAGTATCATTTTTTATTTGGTTTTAAAAGTTAAATTTATTATCTTTTATACTTCATCGACTATCTTTTTTATGAGATTTTCTTCGGTCACAAATTTTACTTTTATTATTGAGATTAAATATGAGATTTGAAATTTTTTAATTCACTTTTTGAGTAACTTTTTATTGGATTAATTATTTTCTTTTTATGCTATGATATATTAATACTACTATTTATCCATATGACTTTAACATTTATATTCTTATTATATCATAAACCAAATTTATATACTTAAAAAATCTATCAATTATATTATATTAATAACAAATAAATAAAATTAACAAAAATATCATGTGCTTTTAGTGAGTAAAATAATTTAACATCAAATTTAACAATAATTATTTACTTAATTCAAAATTAATATTTCAATTTATTATAATAATTTAAACAAGTTATATACATATACGATCGTTAATGATTAATGATAACCGTTATAAAATATTCTTTATAATTTTTGCTTACTTTTAAGAATTACGCTGAGGATAAATTAAGTTTCCTATTCTGTAAAAATTAATGAATGTTTAATTCTTTAAAGGGGTTCTAAAATCCCAACGCCTAATGTGTATGGTTGCTGTCCTCATGTAAAAGCGAATTTAATTCTTTGCTTTCTTGAACGGCTATTTTCTATATGATGTTATGAACGGACAAAGGTCTAACGTTTGACGAAATTTAAAACGAAAAGAATGATGTTATTATGGATTTGGTTAATCATAAATTTTATATTATACATAACACTTTTTAAATGTTTTTATTTTAAAATATTTAAAATAATATTTTTTATTAAATATAAAATTAACTTTTTATTATAAAATGTTACCACTTATGAAATTTATAATGATTTGAGTTTATGAAAACATCACTCAAATATAAAGAGTGATATTGCTAAGAAAAAGTTTAACTAATAATCAGATAATAAAATGAAGTTAGTGAGATGAGATAAGCAATATAATTTATTATAAAATTATTGAGTAAAATATTATTTTCATCTCTTATTTTTAAGAACATTCTCAGTTTAGTCTCTGAGTATAAACCTTCTCAAAAAGGTTTATCACATTTTATTTTTGCATTATTTAAGTCATTTTGTCAGGATTCTGTTTCGCACATTGATGAAAGTGCTTAAGTGTCCATGACATGATAACTTAAAATGTCAAGTCAAGTCTAAATAACACATTTTGTCCTTGATTTTTGTATGTGTTATAAGTTTAGTCCCTAATTTTTGTGTGTGTTCTCAGTTTAGTCTCTGACTTTTGTATGTGTTTTTAATTAAGTCCCTGACTTTTGTATGTTTTCAATTTCGTTCTGACTTTTGTGCAGATTCTCAATTTTGTCCATAACTTTTGTGTATTCTCAATTTAGTCATTGATTTTTGTGTAAGCTGCTGAAGAGAATTAGGATTAGGATATCTATTACTATTATCTATGTCAAAGTTGCGAATAATGTAATCTTTGTTACTTTTTGTTTAAGAAGTTTATGTTATAGTCATTGAATTATTTTGATATTTTTAGTGTAATTTGAAAGTGTTACACTTAGATACAATACAAACTTGTTATGTTAATAAAAATTATCTTTTATAAATATGATTCATTATTTTGGATTGACTATTATTATTGTCACTATTTATTATTATTATTATTAATCTCAGGAAATCATATGATTCATTTTACTATTTATTATTATTATTATCAAGAACCCATAATATACTGTGTTTGTTAGATAATTGAATTTTATTCTTGAAGCAACCAAACCAGTGAAGCTATTTCCATAAGATAAACAAACAGATACGATTTTTGTACTTAATGACTAAACTAAGAACCTGCACAAAAATTAGAAACTAAATTAATAACACACAAAAGTCAGGAATAGAACTGAGAACTTGCACAAATGTCAGAAATAAAATTGAGAACACACACAAAAATTAATGACGAAATATGTTATTTAAATTTAACTTGGCAATTCAAATGATCATGTCATGAACACATAAGCATTTCTGTTAGTATACTAAATAGAATCCTAATAGAAGGACTTAACTGATGCAAAAATAAAAGGGGACATTTTTAAGAAAGTTTTATACTCAAAGACTAAACTGAGAATGATCCTAAAAGTAAAGGAGGAAAACAATATTTTAATCTAAAACTGTTTGAAAAACCTTACATAAGAGAAACATTTCTCCAACCAAAAATAAACTCCATTAAATTATATAAGAAATTTGAGATACTAATTAATTTTAGCTAGGTGCAATTGGACTATTCGGAGTCAAATGAACTTTTTTTATTTTATTAGTTTAAAAAAAATTTAAAATCACTTTAAGTTTTGGACAAAATAAAATGTTTATGGAGTGAGATGCCTTGGATTCCTTCTAAAAAATTTAATTACATAAACTTTATTGATGGATACTAAGGGTGTTGAACGATTTGGATCAAATCGCAAAATCACTCAAATCAAATCAAATTGCACCCTAAATCAAATTAAGCCACGAGTCCAACATGTTGGTTTGGTTTTCATTTCTTTTAAACTGATAGATGCGAATCAGTTTGTGGTTTGAGATTCACAAAACAGAGTTTAAACTTTAAACAAAACCGAACCCCAACTTAATAAAAAAAAAAAATTTAATGGGTTCATTATGTCCTTGACGTTGAGTTTCGTTATGTGTTTTGTTTTTTCTTCACCGAAAGTCAACATTGCCTTTACTTTACAGCGGGCGCCTCACAATATTTTCCCATTATTTGCATTGTTTAGTTTTCTTTTTTTGAAAAGATAGGAAGTTTTTTGTCTTTTCCTTTTATCAAGAGTACCTTCCCTGGCTGTAACTAGTCTCTTCGGCTTTCGGCCATTCACTGTATAAATGTTTTTCCTGTCAATGAGAAAATAGCACTTTGGATTCTATCATGTCGGCATGTAAAATGAATCATGATTACTTGTATAAAAATAAATGATCATTATTTTTAAAAAAATATATAAAATAAAAAAATATATAGAAATTATGATTATCCACATAAAAAAAATATCACGATATGACATGACCGAATCTGATCTTCCTTGACAATAAATTATTCAAAACTTGCCGTAGTTACCTTCAAAAGACATGGCCTCTTCATTCTCATTCAGTCGATTTAGATACCAAATCATATAATCTTGGAGAGAGGTGCAAAAGCTCTATCTCTCTCTCTCATAATTAAGAGGACGTTCCCTTCACCATTTCAACTGACGCAGACACAATTCCTTTGTCATGAAAGAAGTAATGAAAGGGAAGCTTTGGGGCAAACCGCGTTTGTTGTTACCTGTATAGCTTTCTACAGCATAGATCTAGCAACGCATTCTAGGCACAGATAATTAGTATCGAATGCATCGTTAGGTTGTGCCGAGTCAAATCTGCTCCCTTTTTTTCTGTTGCAAAAAGGAAATCCCTTCCTCCCGCTTTAGAAAATGATGAAGATGAAGTCCAGAACCAAAGATGTGGCTTTCTTTTCCATTGTCGTCTTCTCCTCCTCCATCGGGTCCTTGCAGGCTTCTACTTTCCCTTTCTTTCTTCACACTCTTGCAGTCACTTGCTCAACCGAATGCTTAAATCCCCCTCTCTAGAATCAATGGTGCAAAGTGCGATTTGGTTCCGTTCGGTTCATGATTTTAATATTCACTAAAATTGAACCAAAATGAATCACAATTTTATGTGTAATTTGATCTGCCATTTAGTCCAAAACAAACTAAATCAAATTGTAAACACCTCCCAAATGATAATATATATTAATTATTGTTAATTCACATTAACTCGTGGTATCAATTAAACTTATAGCACTTGAATATATATTTTATTAGTAAATTAATGTTTTAACCCTTTAAAAATATGAATTTTCTTAAATGAATATTTTAAAATTAAATTCTCTTAATCTAGTTTATTGAAAAATTTCTTTTAATTCGGTCTCACTATTAACTTAAGTAACTAAGAATTATCAAAATTACATACATGAATAAGAAATATAGTAGAAATAAGTGCAAAAGATCCATATTCTTTGTTAGTTCATGTTAATTTAATCAGTTCTTAATTAATCAAGCTAACAAAGAACTAAATTAGAGTAAATTAGTATTTAAAAGACTAAATTGAAAAGATTTTAAAGAACTCAATTGAAAAAAATAATATCTGTGTAAGATCAAAATATTAACTTATTCAAAAACAACATATGGTATTTTCTTTTGAAAGCATTTTGTTCATGTATTAATTTTGTTACATCTACTTAAAACAATAATTTATCTTACTATTTTTTTTTTTTGGTTCATTTATTCGAACTTGTAAATAGGTATGGTAATTTTTTTTTTTATTTGTAAGGAATTTTTACAAAGATTGCCCATACGCAAAGGGGGTGGAGATTTAAATTTTTTTTACCTAAAAGTGTGTTTGGAAATATAGAAATTAATGGAATAGAATGAAAATTAAATGAAAAGATAAATTTTTTCGTCATTTGTCAGTTTTAAAATTTAAGGAGAAAAATGAAATAAGAGAGGAACTATTCTCATCCCTTCTCCTTAAAAACACTAATTTTTGTTCCTTATAAGGATAGGAGTAAAGAGGGGGACCATTTACTTTTATTTATTGATTGACTTTTTTGCATTTTAATTTTATATAATATTAACATATTTATTTATTTAAATTTATATCTTTTGTTATTGTTTTCAATTCATCCTTCCTCTTAAATATACTTTTTTTTTATATGTAATTACCATCTATGAATATATTTTTTTATACAAAATTATCATTCATTTGATATGCATTAAATTATTATTTTTAAATATAATTTTCATTTATTTGTTTCATTAAATTATTGTTTTCAATCCCTTCCTTGCACGTCAAATGTTTTAGGAAAACCTTATCCACCCTTCCCAGCCACACGTCCAGATTTCCTCCAGAAATTGGATGACATTTTAACGACAAAATATGTGGCGTTCCTATAAACCCCTCTCGGCTAGGTCCAGATAATTCTTTGAGAAGTCACCTCCTCTCCTCAACTTTCCTGGAATGTTCTCGGCTAGCCACTGTATATGCCCAGATATTTTAGCTACAGTGACACCGACTTCACTCAGCTACTCATCTGAACTTTTCGACTTTCTGATTCATTCTTCGACTCCTCTCCTCTTTTAAACCAGCGTCCTAGTCTTTCTCGGTTCTTCAGCTGAACAGCATCTCGGCGTTTCTGCAGAACAACTCTTGGTCTGTAAGCAATTCTTTAATTTCTTTATGTAAATTAATTCTTAATTTTGTATAATAATAATGTAAAAATATTAAAACAAAATGAATTTTTACAAAAAAATTAATCAATAAAATATATATTGATTTATAGATTAAATCTTAATGAAAAACTTTAAAAATTATTGAAGAAGAAAACTTGAGTTGCTTTTTTTGAACTCTTTTGAATTTGACGCACTTTTTGATAGAGTAAAATTGTATCTCTTACATGCATGAAGATAGCTAAGTATAAAGAATTTCAGTTATTTTCACATTCCAGCGATGAGAACAGTTATTTAGAATATATCTATTTAATTGACTAATAAGAATTTAATATTTAATATTATTAAATTATAATTATCTTTTAAATAAATAAATAAAATATTTCATTAATAGTCACGTGCTCACAATAAAATTATTTAACAATCTTCCATTTGGTCCATGTGACATAATTTAATATCATGGTTTAATAATAATCATAATATGTATAATATAAGATAAATTTATCATTATATTGATTATACCATAATTCATTATTAAGTAGAAAACTAATAAGGACCATGTCAATTATATGTCATTAATTTGACATAATCCCTTCCATGTATCACGATATTAATTTTAAACTTAACACGACTTGTAATGAGATTTACCATAATGATCTAATAAAGATGTCTTTGTCATAGACAATTCCTATTGATATTCACATAATTCATTCATGTATATACCAACAATAAGAAACAGGATGTATTAATATATCAGGAACAATAATTAAATGAGATTAGAGTGTCAAATACATAAGAATATAAAACTTTAACATAATATCAATAATGACATTCTTTGTTTATGAAATTCTTCTTTAATGGCAAAGTATTTCAATTCCATGTATTTAGCACCATTTGGATATTTGTAGCTTTTTAGATAAGAAGACTATTACGGAGTTATCACAATAAATTTTCAGCGGCTTGGCAATACTATCGATAATTTCAAGTCTTGAATAAAATTCCATAACTATAAACCATGAATAGTGGCCTTAAAGCATGCCACAAATTCAACTTCCATAATGGATGCAGCAATGACATACTGTTTCGCACTTTTCTAGGACATCACTCCTCTAACCAAAAGAAACAAATAGCCAAATGTGAATTTTCTGGTATCCACACATCTGGCAAAGTCTGAATATGAATATCCTATCACCTCAAGGTGATCAGATCTCCTATAAGTGAGCATGTGATTTTTCGTTCCTTGCAAATATCTCAATACTTTCTTTGCAATTTCCTATGATTTAATCTAAGATTATTTTGATATCTGCCCAGCATTCCGACAGCAAAACTGATGCCTGGTTTGGTACAAGTTTGAGCATACATCAAACTCCCAACAATGGATGCATAAGGAATCTTTTCCATTTCTATGTGTTCCAATTCATTATTTGGGCATTGCACAAGGCTTAATTTATCTCATTTCTGAATTGGAACAACACTTATAGAGCACATTTTCATCTTAAATCTCTCTAGAACTTTATTACTATATGCTTTTTGAGACAACCCCAACAATCCTTGTGACCTGTCACAGAATATTTCAATCTCAATCACATAGGATGTCTCACCCATATCTTTCATTTCAAAGTTCTTAGAGAGAAATTTATTTGTCTCATGCAATAAGCCAAGATCATTAGTAGCAAGCAAGATATTATCAATCTACAAAATTAGAAATATAAACTTGATTCCACTAACCTTTATATATATAGACCAATCAACAATGTTTCCTTAAATCCAAAGGAAGTAATAGTATCGTTAAACTTAAGATACCATTGACGAGAAGCTTGTTTAAGTCCATATATTGACATATTAAGTTTACACACAATGTGTTCCTTTCCTTGAACTGAAAAACCCTCTAGTTAGTCCACGTAAACTTCCTCCTCTAAATTCCCATTCAATAAAGCAGTTTTCACATCTACTAGGTGTATCTATAAGTTATAATGAGCCACCAATACCATAAGAATTCAAATGAGTTCTTTTTGGAAACTAGAGAAAATGTCTCTCTGTAGTCAACATCATCTATTTGAGTAAAACCTTTGGTAACAAGTCTGGATTTATATCGTTCAATATTTCCATTAGAGTCACTTTGGTCTTAAATACCCATTTACTACCAATTATTGTACATATTTTGAACAATTCAATGAGATCCCAGACTTCGTTGTGATACATTGATTTAATCTCTTCTTTCACGGCATCAAACCATTTAGTAGAATTAATACTATTTATGCCTTGTGAAAACAAAATTGGTTCTTCATCAATCCTTAAGTCAAATTTTGACTCGTGTGGATAAATCATATAATCATCAGAAATAACTGATTTTCTTTGTCTTTGGGATATTCATAATGCTACTTCATGTAGTTTATCCGCTATTGGTTCATTTGCAATAGTTTCATTATTGGGTGTTTGGTCCTTCATTTGTTGTTCTTGTAAGTTATCAAACTGTTTAATAACTGTAGGAACAACAACCTAATAAAAAATTATAGGTATATGTAAACACCTGATTTTGTCCGGATATATTTTTTTTTTAAAAAGAGAAGCAAAAGAGTCTAAAAAAAAACGAAGCCCAACCCAATGAAACACTCAACCCATATGGAGCTCAAACCATCAGCGGCCCATAACCCCTAAAACCCGGTCCAACCCAAACCCTGGCCCGGATCTGAACCCATTACCCGGTTTCCCTTCAAACCCTAATTTCCCCAAAATCCCTAAATCTCCGGATCTCCCTTTTTCGTTTCCTTCCTCTGTGTTGTCTCTTTCTCTCGTTCCACACCTCTGCAACCACACATTTTCTCTCTGAAACCGCTGACCCCCTTTTCCCCCATCACTTTCACCATCTGAACCTATAACCCGTACCTCTGCTCTGTCTCTCTCACACTTGCGTTC
>JASKGM010093080.1:0-13135 GCA_034509205.1 Ceratonia siliqua
AGAAGGAGTTAGGGCAGGGGTGCCCCAAAAGTAAGTGATAGGGCTAGTACATGAGGCTTGTTTGGATTCAAAGGGCAGAGAGAAGAGCTGTTTGGCATGGTGTTGAAGTTGGGTCAATAGGGTTAATTGAACCCCATGGTTAACCAAACGGAATAGCCCCCAATTTTTGCAAGCCTCCTCAAGCTTCTTGTCATGGTTCAAGCATTGGAGATCTATCACTGGTGCTGGGGGAGAATGGAAGGATAAGAGTCCAAGTTGTTCATTTGAGAGAGGGTGGTGCTACTCAGGTTGAATTCAAGGTATGTTTTGGTTGCACTCTTATTAGAGAGTGGGTAGGGGACCAAAACATCACCAAGGCGATAAGTGTCCATGTGGTCCCACAACATGTTCCTGACAGAAGGCCCAAAAGATCTACTAAAAGAGTTGGTCGTGGGCCCACTATACTGCTACACCGTTTTGGTATTTGAGGTCTGGTCCCCTTCACCAACAGCTCCTACTTACATACGATAACTCTATACTAAATTTATTTAGGTGGGGTTTGGTGCAGATGATATTTAATTGTCAATGGGATTATGTTTTTAAGAATTTCATTCTCAAGAATGGAAAAGTTAACATTTGTTTAATTATTACTTAATTTTTTTTAGAATAATATGTTGTATTCCCAACAAAATATTATTCTTATATTTGGTTCAAGTAAAATATTTTTAAGAATATAATTTTTTTAAAAAAATACTCTTAATTGAAATAAAAGAAAGTAAGTAAAATCACACAATATATACTCACAAAATGATGATCCATGGGAGTAAAAGAACTCCCAACATTATAAATAATTCCAACATATACTCGATCACATTGACCTATATATGAAAATAGCAAAAAGTAAATAAGTTCACAAACAACTTAATTAACAGTAGAATAGTTACAAGGTGTGTGCTACTAAAATTTGTTGCACATAAAAATCTTTCAACTTAGGATCAATAGTAAAAAAGAAATTCGCTGCACTTTGATCCTTGGTAATTATAGATCTAGCCCTCACCCTTTAATTCCATATCAGTTAGCTCCTCAACCTTCTTCAATTTTTCAAATAATTGCATCCTCCTCTTTGCTCCTTCCTTTTCATGCTTGAAATAGTCAACAAGGTCACCAATGCTCTCTTTGGTGCTCTCATACACTTTTCCATGCATTTGCAGAGTTTCTACAAGTTGTTCAATGATGGCATCAGTTCCTCTAGTCCTCTTCCTCTTTCCCTTTGCATTAGATGCAAGATTTTGGCCATTTGAAGCACCAATACCAGTGTAAGTGGAATAATGGCTTGGAGAGTGTGGAAGTTGAGTTTTAGCCACAAAATCAATGAGAGTCTCATCTATGTTTACATCATCACCTAGGATAAAGCATCATCTTGTTTCTCTCTATCCATTGCCTTAACTGCATCAACAGGATATTCAACATCTGCCCTAGTGGCTCTGTCCTTTCCATAAACCAATACCAAGTCGTCAAATGGGGGAATGACTTCACAAACCTTGAGCATTTGGATGAGACTGTAAAGAAAGAGATAAATTAAATAAGTAAAAGGAAGAAGTTGAAACAGTTGATGCAAAAGAAAGGGATAAAGAAAATCATCCAACAAATGCATAAATGTGATAGTAATTATTCTTGGATGTTTCTTCCATTGAGGCTGGTTTCTGAAGCTTGAAAGGAATAGAAGCATGGGTTTTGGGACATTAAGCACTATATGCAAGCACAGTAGAAACAAACAACCAAAATGAACAAAAAAAATTAAAAAAACTAATTAAGATATGTTGATTGTTGTCTCTGTCCTTGTTGTCTCTTTTCTTGCACGCCATATCTATTATTCGTTGATGGCTTTTGTAGAATATTAAACATCTAATTAAGATCCTAATGTGATTAATTACACATATGCAATAAATGTGATATGCTATGAACAAGAATCAAGAAACCTGCAAACCCATAAATCTATAGTAAAGAAGAGGAAATTACCTAGCACAATTGAAGGCGACAGAGGAGGCGCGATGGTGGAGATATGGAGATAGCGATAGAGGAGATACGGAGACAGAGGAACTGCGATGGTGGTAGGGGAAATCTTGGAATAGATAAGGAGGATGAGGAAGAGGGATATAAAGAAATTGGGCTAATTGGGTAATTTCATATGTGAAAACTTTCCCATTCCTATAGGAAAAATTATTTCCCACCTAGGAATGAAATTTTAAACTTTCATTTACAAATTTTCATTCCCAAGCATCCCTTATACCTGGAAATGATTTTTATCTCTTGTATCGAACGTAGGAAACTTTTATATTCCCACCTCACTTTCCCAAGAATCTTAAAACATTTCTGTTACCAAACATCGCCTAAGGGTAGACTAATTAATTTAACTTTTTAGATTTTTATTAATGTATAACATAATCAACACACACAAACACATAGAAGGAGATGATCTAGGAATTGTATTCCTAATTATTACTCAACACCCTCCTGCACTTGGGATAGCCTTTGTGCTGTTCATTTTTGAATAAGTCAAGTTTTTGGCACCGTTGCCAAGGATTGTTTTTTTTTTCTTTTTTTATTACTAATCTTATCTTTGATTGTACATTTCATTTGTCACATACTACTCAATTGGTTGAACTTTATTATGCTATTTGGATTGATATTTCATGTCTTGGGTTAGAGATAATTTAAATAGATTGTGTAAAATCACATTGAGCACTGAGAGTAGTATACATGCACAAAGACAGATAGCTCTTCTATTTCTTCTACAAGTGAGGACCTTGAAATTGATTTACACAATCTCTTTGTAGAAGAACAATTTGAGCAAATCATGGTTGCACTTGCATCACACACTTTTAAGGATTATTTGTAGCCTACGTTCACCACCACACCTTTATGCATTGCTTTACCTGCTGGTGCTCCTAATTTTTCTATTAAGCATGTGATGATGTCATTGATACCTTAGTTTCACAGGATGGAGTCTAAGAGTTCATACCAACACTTGATGGACTTTGAGTTGGCTTGCACCACTTTTTTTATTAATAGAGCCAATATTGATGAATTTATTAGAGTTTGTTTATTTCTTTTCTCTTTAAAGGAAAAAGTGGAGATTTGGTTTAATTCTTTGAGGCATAATTGTATTTCTACTTGGTCTAATATGGAGCATGAATTCTTACAAAAAAATTTTCCTTTTCAGAGACCTCAACTTTTAGAGAAAATTAGCCAGTTTAATCAAAGACCTTATGTGAATTTCAAGGCTAGTTGGGAAAGCTTTAAGGATTTGTTGCACATTTGTTCACACCATGGTCTTGAATCCTGGAGGTTGGTGAATTATTTCTATAATGGTCTCACTCCAGATTCCATGCTATTTATTCAGACAATGTCCGATGGGGAATTCTTTAGCAAGGAATCTGATGAAGCCTTAACATTCATTGACTATCTTGCTGAGAGTACACAACCATGGAACACTTGAAATGATAGAGTTTCATTGATAGCACAGCTACTAAGGGCTATTACTAGTGAAGGTAGATATGAACTTAAGGAGGACACTAATGTTCAAGCTCCCATAGCTGCATTGACTAGAAGATTGGAAGTTATAGCAATGGAAAAAGTGAAGGCTGTGAAAGTAGTAGAAGCGTGTTCTTTATGCGCTGATTTGACCATAAATCTCAAGATTGCCTGATTATGAGTGTGTTTTATGAGAATGGGTTTGAGTATTTACAATCAACAAACTGGGCAAACATAACACATAATCAATTTTTTTCCATACATATAATATAGGGTGGACGAATCACCCGAATTTCTCATTGAGGAATGATCAACCTGACCGGTTTCATCGACCTTCTTAACATTCATTTAATCAAGTGACTCTTTAGCAACAATATCAGTTATATCAAACTCCTTAGAGCTATCTTGTAGTAGCAACTCTTAGATTTTAGTCTCATATGGCTACACAAAGTTCTTAGCCTCTACTGTTTACTCCCCCAAAGAAATCTCTTGATGACAGTATGGCACAGATGGCCAATACACTTTAGTAATTCATGCAAATTTAAACCAACATAAATAATCAAAACACTCAAGCCATTAATGGATTATGGGACACCATTAGTAAAATTAACACCACATTGAGTACTCTAGAGAAAGGGAAATTTTTGGCACAACCTTAACCCAATCCTCAAGTATACAGGCAGCAACCATACCAAGTACATAATGTCTTAGGGGAAGATATTGAGACTGCAAAAGCTGTTATTGATTTGAGAAGTGGGATGGAAGTTCCCCAAGCTAAAATAACCATGGATAGACAGATAGTCACTCCTACATCTGAAGTTGTAACAGAGGCTGGTGAAGTTGAAAAAGAACAAGAGGAAGTAAGATCAGAGTCAAAGAAGTCTATGAGTACAGAGGTAGAAACTAGTAGGGAGTACCAACATGTGATCCCCTATCCTCAAAGATTGGAGCTGGCCAAAAGAATAAATATGACACTGAGATTTGAGAAATCTTCAAGTAGGTAAAGATTAACATTAAACTCTTGGATGCCATACAACAAGTGCCGTCATATGCTAAATTTCTGAAGAACTTATGCATAATCAAGAGGAAGTTGAATGTAAAGAAGAAAGCTTTCCTAATAGAGCAAGTTAGTGCACTGATATTGAGTGAAACTCCTTAAAAATTTAAAGATCTGGTTCTCCCACCGTTCCCACCATGATCGGTGGAGCTCTATTTGATTTGGGGAGCAGTGTGAACTTGATACCATTCTTAGTATATGAGCAGTTGGGATTAGGTGAGCTAAAGCAAGCTTACATGATGCTACAGTTGGTTAACAAATCAATCAAGGCACTGAGGGGGATTATTGAAGATGTACTAGTTCAGGTGGATAAATTTCATTATTCTGTGGATTTTGTAGTCCTTGATATGTAGCAACCAGTCTCCACTATTTACCAAGCGCTTGTCTTCCTTGCCACCTCTGATGCAATGATCAGTTGTGGAAGTGGAGTTCTGAAGCTCAAATTTAGGAATATGATAGTGGAAATGAATGTGTACAACACTTACAAGATGCCAAGTGGACGTGATGATTCATAGGTGCATACGATTGATATGATTTATGATTTTGAAATTTTAGAGTTATTAGTGGAATCTAATTCCAAGAGTGTCTTTGAGGATGACTCTCTCAAGCAGTCAAGGCTCTTATTGAGATAATTCCTTCATCAATAGAGTTGATTGAATTAAATGGGCAATCAGTAGAGATAGATGGGTCCCCTCAAATATCATATGTGACTTACATGAATAGTTGGCATATGCCAACCTTTGAAGCTCTTGACTTATCGGAAGTCATGAAGTCATATGCAAAAGAATTCCCAACACTAAAATTAAAACTAGTTCCCGAGAACTTGAAGTACATATTTCTAGGTCCATTTGAGGACACATATCTGGTAGTCATCTCTTCTCAACTTAATTTAAACCAAGAATCTGAATTGTTAGTAGTGTTGAAGCAACATAGAGGGGCAATAGGCTAAACTATTATAAACCTCAAGGGTATTAACCCTTCAATATGTACCACAATATTGTCCTGGAAGGAGATGCGATACTAGTTTGTGATACACAACAGAGGTTGAATCCTACCATGAAAAGAGGTGGTGGGGAGCAAGGTATTCAAATTGTTAGCTGTGGGCATTATTTATCCTATCTCTGACAATAAGTGGGTAAGTCCAACACAAGTGGTCCTTAAGAAATCTGGCTTAACTGTTATTGAAAATGCTAAAGGGGAGTTAATTCCAACTAGGAAAGTAATAGGCTGTAGAATGTGTATTGATTACCAAAAGCTGAATTTAGTTAGTCAAAAGGATAATTTCCCATTACCTTTCAGATCATATTTTAGAGAAAGTAACTGGTAATTCATTTTATTATTTTATGGATGTTTTTTCTAAGAATTATTAAATAGCCATAGCACCAGAGGATCAAGAGAATACCACCTTCACTTGTACCTTTGGCACTTTTGTATTTAGGAGAATGCCATTTGGTTTATGCAATGCACCTGCTACCTTTCAACATTATATGATGATTATTTTTCTGATATGCTTAATGACATGTGTGAAGTCTTTATGGATGACTTTTCTGTGTTTGGTAGCTCTTTTGATATCTTTTCAAAAATCTTGCTACTATTTTGAAAAGATGCGAGGAGAAAAAATTATTGCTGAATTGGAAAAAAGGCTAGTTTATGGTTACTAGTGGTTTGGTACTTGGGCATTTAGTATCTGAATGTAGCATAAAAGTTGACAAACCCAAGATATAATTAATAGCTCAATTGCCTATTCCTAAGACAGTGAAATATATTCGTTCTTTCCTTAGACAAGTTGGATTTTATTGCTATTTTATTTAAGGATTTATTGGTATTGCAAAACCATTGAGTGCTTGTTGCAAAATGATGCTACTTTTGTTTGGACTAATGAATGCAAGCATGCTTTTGAGACTTTGAAGAAGCATTTGACATGGGCCTTTATTATTTAATCTCCTTGGTGAGACTTGCCATTCGAGATTATGATTAACGCTAGTGATTTCGCTATTAGTGCTGTTCTTGGCCAAAGAGTGAACAACAAGCCTTTAGTACTTTATTATGTAAGTCGTACTTTAAATGATGCACAAAAAAATTATACCAACATTGAGAAAGATTTGTTAGCTATTGTATTTTCTTATGATAAATTTTGGTTTTACATTAGTGGGTCTCCTGTTATTATTTTTACTGATCATTGTGCTTTCAAGTATTTATTGGGAAAGAAGGATGCCCAACCCAGGTTGATTTGCTGACATTACTATTCAGGAAAAGAAGGAAGTCAAGAACGTGGTAGCCGATCACCTGTTACGACTACAGCTATCTGATGTATCTACATCCACTCCTCCCTTAAATGACAATTTTCCTAATGACCATCTTTTTGCAGTGTCGCATACTCCTTGGTTATCAAATATTGTGAATTACCTTGTCACTAACCATATTCCAGAATATTGGATAACTCAAGACAAGCATAAGTTCCTTGTAGAGGTAAAATTCTACTACTTTGATTCTCCTTATTGTTTTAGGTATTATGTTGATACGTTGGTGCGTTGTTGTATTCCTAATGATGAACTTGCTTATGTTTTTCACTTTTGCCATACTAAGGCCTGTAGAGGCCTCTTTTGCAGCCTAGAAAACTGTTGCAAAATTTTTACAAAGAGGACTTTACTGGCCCACCTTTTTTAGAGATGTGGAATCTTTCTATAAGGCATGTGAGCATTGTCAAAACCTTGAACAAATCACAACACATAATATGTTGCCCCTTTCCCATATCCTTACACTTGAGATATTTGATTGTTGAGAAATTTGTTTTATGGGACCATTCCCAAATTCATTTGGAAATTCCTATATTCTGGTTGCTGTTGATTATGTTTCAAGGCGGGTAGAGGCCATACCTTGTAGAACAAATGATCATAAGGTTGTCATCCATTTCTTAAAAGAATTGTTTGCACGTTTTAGCATGCCTAAGGCAATCATTAGTGATGAGGGTTCTCATTTTTGTTACAAACTTTTTCAAAATTCTATCCAAAAATATGGAGTACCCACAAGGTATCTATTCCATATCACCTTAGACTAATGGTCAAGCTGAGTAAGCTAATAGAGAAATCAAGCTTATTCTTGAAAAAACAATATGTCCTGCTCGGAATGATTGGTTTGTAAAATTGCTTAATGCTCTTTGGGCCTATAGGACTGCATTTAATATTAACTTAGGGATGTCACCATATATATTGGTTTATAGTTAAGCTTATCATTTACTTGTTGAGATTCAACATTGTGCTTTATGGGCTATTAAGAAAAATAACATTTCACTTTATGCTGCCAAAGATTTGAGAAAGTTGTAGATTTTGGAGCTTGATGAAGCAAAGTGGGAAGCCTATTATAATTCCTGCTTGGCAAAAGAGCGAATGAAAGCCTTGCATGACAAGAAGATCCAAGACAACCACTTTGTTTCTGATTAGAAAATGCTCCTATATAATTCAAGATTGCATATTTTTCTCGGAAAGCTGAAATCTTGATGGAGTGGACCATACATTGTAAAGGAGATTCATTCTCATGGTGTGGTCGACATTGTCAATCCAAAGAATGGAAATAGCTTCACGGTCAATGGATAATGTCTCAATCTGTTTATGACTCATTTCGATCCCAATAAAGAAACTGTGCATGTGCAAGACCCTAGGGAAGTCTTTTGACCTTTTTCCCCTTTTACTACTTTCTTTTATCGTATTTTGTCTTTAATTTATATTTTTGTTTTGCTTTGCTTTATTTTTACATCATGCTTGGTTTTCTATTCTGTTTATTTATCTTTGTGCACTTTGTTTTCTTTCATTCGAGTCATTAAGACCAATGTCTCTCACCAGTTGAGGCGTAGTGTGTCTACACATGTTAACACATTTTTTTCATTAATATGATGTGCACTGATCTAGTTTGTAAGCATGTTGATGGAATAGTTGAACTGAATTATTTTTGTGAAGATTTATTTTCAAGCTTAAGCATAGAACATGATTTTTAATGCAACACATTAGGTTGATGTGTGTCTTGAAACACCAGGATGCTATACTTATTGAGATGAGATTTGGTGAGATTTATATAGAATGAAGGGTAAGATTTTAAGGACATTTTGCACGTTCTTATATTTGTAGTGTTCCTCGTTTACTATTTATTGATTTAACATAGGATAAGTAAACTGCAGGACAACCAAGCCCTGCCTTAAATTCAAAGAAAAGAAAAGGAAAAAAAAAGAAGATGAAGGTGGCTTAGAAAGTTCTCCTAAGTATGGGGTTAGAAAAAGTTACCCACAATTTGGGGGTTAAGTGTTCAACCTTTAAAACAAAGTTGGCATGAAAGACTACTAATCCCTTGGGCTTTAAGGTAGTTAGAATCAGTAATGATTAACACACATATAAGTTCTAAGATATTTGGCCCAATTCTATGTGATAGATTGTTGAGACAGTCTTTGTGGATATATATCTCCTGAGGTTGATTGTCATGTGTTACCTTTGTGAGAATTTAGAATAGTGTTTGATTGCCTTTGTTCGAATTTCAATCTTTGTGCAATATCCATCTAAATTAATTTTCACTATTTTTCCTAGGGATTAGCAAAATCCTAGTTGGGAGGTGTGATTGAGCTGAAATATTGCATTTTTATATATTTAGAAGCAATATATTTTAATTCTTTCATGATATAATTTTTGGTTTTAGATGGAAAAATAGTTAAGAGCCAAAAATACAAGTTGCGATTTAAATTGATTAATAACATGTTTTTGCTTATTTTATTACTTGTGATTTAGTTAGGCAATATTTTCTCACATATAGAATACATTTTTTTATTTTATTTTATCCCTCCCTTTTATTTTTCTGATTTTTTTCCTTATATATATATATATATATAGGACGTATCTTATGAGAAGAATAGTTTATTATGAGAGGTGAGAGAAACAATTAATGATTGTTAGATCATAAATGAATGGCTTAGATTACTCATTAAAAGTCACATGAGTGACACATACATTTTTAATGAGTAGTCACATGAGTGGCATGTGACTTTTAATGAGTAATCTGAGCTATTCTTTTATGATCCAATAGTCATTAATTGCTCATTTCACATTTCATAATAAATCACCCTCTTAAGATACATCCCCTGTATATATATATATATATATATAAAATACAATATAGGAGAGCATCAGGAGGCTTCATCAAAACGCAATTAAAGCAAGACAAATTTAAAGTAAAACGAATTTGAGGAAAAATGCTACAACAAAAGAAAAAAAAAATTGAAACGCATAACACCATGTGGGAGGCTGCACAACTGCTCGACATCGTTATTGGAATAAAGAGGGGATCTCAGGTGACTTTTAGGGGGAGTCAGGAAGTGAAATGAAAGAGGGATGCTGCATACCATAAAGGGGAAGTTTCTTTAAGAAATTCAGGGAAAAACAGTATAGAGCTATTGGTTTGAACGTTGGAATGTGAGCCTTGAAAAACTCCTTTGGGGTCTAAGTTTGCTACTGCCCAGCCCTCCCTCAAGTTGCCTGCTGCCTCCTTTTGTTTGCCATTTTTCTTACTCTCTTCATTCTCTAATTTTCCATATAGTTTTAATTGAAGTCATGATTTATTTTTGAGATTTGTGGTTTAAGGTTATTTAGTTTTTGATGTTTTGTTAACTTCTTGTTGTTTTTTTTTTGTTCCTTTAAACTTTCATTTGACTTATATTACAATTGCTATGGATTAATTTCGAGAGCTTTGTGATTTGTATCTAAGGTTGAACGCTAGAATTATTATTTTGGGACTTTTCAATTTAGTTGTATCTTGTTAATTATTCTCTAGTTTAGCTTAAATTCTTAGTTTAGTTTTGTTAATCCTAATAGATTTATTAAGTGTTTAGTTTCTTTTATTAATTTTTAGTTAATTAAAATTATTTAGCTTAGTTGATTTCTTGGTTGTCTAATTTTAATTTGATAGAATTAGTTGTTAATTTTAAGTCTTATAATTAGTGTGGTAATTTTTATGAATCAATTAATTTATAATTAATTTTCTCTTATTAGTTCGTTAATGTTTAATTAGTGATTTGCTTTATAATTTGGCATTTATTGTGGGCTGTAGCATAATTATTATTTTTTTCACTTTTTATTTTTTAATATTAATTAATTATTTTTTATGTCATATATTTTTTAAAATATTTTTAAATATTTTTTAAAAAAATTTTACACTTTTTATATTATTCATTCATTTTTTTTAATTTTTTTTATAAATAAAAAATTCTAAAAAAAATAAAAAATAAAAACAAAAGTTATTCAGCCGCCTCTGCCAAAGGCTTGCACTGCATCAGATGCTCGATCTGACGGTCCAGATCCGCTTGAGACGGCATCGTTTTGCACAACTCCTATATATCTCTCCTCCCCAAAAAATAATTCTCAGATCCAAAGCACAACTCCTATAGTTTCTCTTTAGTTTAATTAACTTCAGTAGGTTTAATTCAGTTATTAGTTTTATTGTTTTGCATTTTAAATTTTTATTTTCCTTGCATCGATTAAACCTACAATTTATAAATCCGGTCCATGACCAGTGCTTTTTATTTTCATTGATCATTATTTTCTTATATTTTTGAGTTTGAATTTAAGCAACTTTCCCTAAGGAAATGATTTAGGAATTTTACTCCTAATTATTACTCGACACCCTCCTGCACTTGGGATAGCCTTTGTGCTACTCTTTTTTGAGTGAGTCAATTACCAACCTGCTTGCTTGAGATAACAATTTACCTTTCCATCATGCTAGCTGTTGTGATACTTGTTGAAGAACAACACTAAAAGTATGTTGTTTGGAATGATGAACACATGATGATAGACCTAGATATTTGTCTTGAGGCCCTACATGCTGAAGGTGTAGTTTGTTGGCTATCTAATCACGAAATCTGTGTGAGGTATTAGTTGAGAAAAAGAGAGAGGATTTGCTCAAATTAACTTTTTGATTGCTGATGCTCTCATATGTGTTGTGGATGGTGATGATGGTGTCACAGTTGGCTGAGAGACTATGGTGGACAAAATTAAGTAATTTGCGAATAGGAGATGAGAAACTTATAAGGCACCTTCTTGAAATTTGAATGCCAAGCAATTTGTTGGCCTACTCTGCTTCCTGAAGAATGTGAGACAAACCCTCAGCACAAATTAAGAAGAGATAAGGGGATAGAGGATCACCTTGCCAAAGTCCTCTAGATGGGGAGAAGTAACAGTGCGGTTCGCCTTCCACTGAAACAGAGTAAGTGATAGTACTGATTCATTGCATTATAATTTCCACTCATTGAAGTTCAAATTCTGTTTTGTGCATGACGACCTTTAAGAATGACCACTATACTTGACCATAGACCTTGTTCATGTCAAGTTTAAAAGCCATTTCCTACTTCTTACTAGTTTTCTTCGTTTTCAAAAAGTGCATGATTTCATAGGCAATTGAGATATTGTCAGATATTTTCTTGCCTTTAATAAATGTTCCTTGGTTGGGACTGATAAGTCTCTCAATCAATGGCTAAAGTCTATGCACCAATACTTTGAAGAGTACTTTGTATAGAATTGTCCAAAGACTAATTGGTCTAATTTAGGACATATCCTGCACATTGTTAGTCTTCTGAATAAGCACAATCAATGTATGGATTATGTTATGCAGTAGCTTATAGGATTTAAATAATGACACAACAGCTTGGAAAATATTAAGGTTGTCAATTAGAGCCAACTTGGCTTGTCAAGGGCCGCCCTTTAATGCAAGTTGGGCCAAAAAAATCATTTTCTTAAAAGGGTCTCTAAAATTTAACCTGACCCTAATCCTATAGGGTTAGCAGGGTAAATAGGCTTTAACGGCCTAGAATATGAAAAAATTATAAAAAAATATTATAAAATTTCATAACAGAACCAAACATAAACTATTGATCAATCATAAACTATCAATCAATCATCATCAATAATTATGCAAAAGTTTCATACATAACAAAATACTATCAATCCATCATAGACTTAATCAACAAAGACAATAGGATGAAAGTAAAACCAAAAGAACTAGTTAATCATCCTCAATAATTATATTTGAATCTTGCATAGATAAATTTGATGCAATTGTTGAGTTGTTATCTTCTTCTTAATCTGCAAAGCATAAATTATGATCAAAGTAAATAACAATAATGACAATAAAGAAAATTGAACAAGTTTAGAATTAATAAACTTACTATTATGAACAAAAACATGCAACTAATTATGAGTACAAATAAGGGCTTGCATATCTCCAAGAAAAGAACTAGTAAAGGCCGAGTAAGATAATAAAAGTCCGGTTTACACTATCCTACCGCCACTGCACAGTGGCGGTAGGATTCACTATTCATCTCCCACCTCTAATTTTTTGTATATTTTATCTCATTTTTTTTACTTTTTTAAATTAATTAATTATTTTTTATGTTATATATTTTTTTGAGAATTTTTAAAAATATTTTTGAATTTTTTTTAATATTTTTTACTTATGAATGAATAGTGTCTAAAAAATTATAGATAAATAATATAAGTAAATGTAAACAAATTTTAAAAAAATTTAAAGAGATTTTAA
>JASKGM010093101.1:0-13133 GCA_034509205.1 Ceratonia siliqua
CAAAGGAAGGTTGAAAAAGGAAAATAAGCAATCATATATGATGCTTACAAGAAGGAAGAAAAAGAGAAAGCATGTAGGAAAATTACAAGGTGGATGTATGATGCAGGAATCACTATCAATGCAGTTAACTATGGTAGTTTTGATGCCATGATTAGGGCTATTGGCCAATATGGTCAGGGTATGAAACATCTAGGTAGCATAAGGTAAGAGTTCCATTGCTCAATAAGGAGTTGGAACACATAAAGAAAATGATGAAAGGGTACAAGGAAGAGTGAGAAAAAAGAAGATGCTTTATAACGGTCGATGGCTAGAAAGATAGGAAGGAGAGGACTTTAATTAATTTCTTAGTGAATATCCCAAAGGGGATGGTTTTGATGGAATTCGTTGATGCCTTATCTTATGTTAAGAGTGGACATAAAATGTTTGAATTAATTGATAAGTTTATATAGAAGATTCGTCTATAGAATGTAGTTTAAGTTGTCATGGATTATGCTTCAAACAATGTATTTGATGGTGTGTATGTTTCTTCTTTATTTTCTTTCATAAAAAATGATTTAGTTAGTACATGTTTGCTACCTTTTAGATATATAAATCTTTATAGGAAAACTAATTGAGTCAATATATCCACATATTTATTAGGCTCCATGTGCTGCTCATTGCTTGGACTTAATGTTGCAAGACATTTGGAAGCTTTCACTTCTCTCGGCCACCATAAAGAAGGCCATGTCTTTAAATGTTTATATATAACCGTACTGCCATGTTGAGCATGATGAGGCATTTCACTAATTAAAAAAATCTACCTAGGCTGCAAAAACTAGATTTGCTACTATTAATTCAATTAGCAATGAGCACCCAAGAAGGGGGGTTGAATACAAACTTTTTCGAACAACTAAAAATATTTCTTATTTGGTGAACCAGAAAACCAATTTTTATTTAATTAAAGGAAAATAGCAAGTGAGAGATGATAAGATTACTTGATAACCTGAGTATAATTCAAAGTAGTTTCATAAGTCAACGATATCACGATACTTAAAATAAGTTTAGTACAAGATATAACAAGTTAATAATAAAGTTAGAAGACTGTGAGTAAGCAATGCATAATCAATGGTAAAGAGCAAGCAGATATTAAAGAGTTGAGAGTAAGGAAGAATCACGCTAGGATATATAGTGGTTCAGATCCAACAAATGTTGGATCCTATGTCCACTTCCTAAGCACATAGCAAGGAAATTTCACTATGAGGGCAATCAATAAAATTACAATAACAAGCTCACAAGCATTTACAACCACTCCAGGTTAACCTTCTTTCACTGAGTTTTTCTTAAGAATCCAGCCAAACTCTCAGGTTCAAGCACTTTGCTTTTTACTCATTTCACTTGGTAACCTATCATACTAGATTTTCTCTTAGGCTCAATCTAGCAAACCTCAAAATGTTTTGTTAAAGACAAATAGTCACTCGACTCCTAAACTATTTGAGTATACAAGAATGGCTCAAGGAGATCACTCTTTTATGGCTTGCTCCCTATGAAGATTTGCTCTTAATTTCCAGCATGTTCAATGAATATCTTATTCTTTAGTTTGGTATAACTTTTATACTTAAACTTCAAGCTCAATATCTTACAAGCTGTTTGAGAGCATTACATGATTCTGTAGTAGTCTTTATAGCTTTTTGCAGGCTAAAATTGTAGATGTTGGCAAAAGCTTTTAAAGAGACGTCTAATTCTTTGAATTTGAATTTTTAGAGGCATGATAAGTTCTTTTTGTAGTGTTCACACATGAAACTCTTCTAGTTTTGTTTGCTATACATTGTAACCATAAAATTCGTTTCTTTACAAAAACTTATATGATGGTCATTTGATTGAATAAAATAATATAAAGTTTAGCTTTTGTCAAAATTCTTCAAGAAGAGTTCTTGCTTTTTCAAACAAGATAGGCAGTGACTTCTTGCATAAAGGCATGTTAGACTAATATACAGCCAACTCTTTTTCACACTATGATTCAAAACTTCTTTTTTTAATATTTTTCATTTACTGTAGCTATGCTTAATCTATTCTCACCTATGCTGCTTGCTCTTTTAGAGATTATTTTTGAATTTATCTTTTTGACTTTGGGATTATTAGTTTAATTAGCTCATCAAAACTATCATATGATTTTTCTCAATAGCTACTGCCTTCATCACATTTTCTAGTCTTCATTGTCAAAAGAATATTTTGAGTAAGATGTTCATTTCAGAAGACTGGACATTAAGTAAATGGGTAAAGGAACGACAAGGCAAACAACCAGCTTTGATTGTGTTTACCACTAGTTTTTGGAATAATGTTATTTATTCCCTTAAAGATTTTGGTCCTTTAATTGTTTACTTCGATTGGTTGATGATGAGAAGAAGCTTCCAATGGGATATATGAAGCAATGGATAAATCAAAGGAAACTATTACCAAGACTTTTAATGGAATTGAAGATAAATATAAGGAAACTATTAGTTATGTGACAAATTAGCTACTATTTTAGCAGCTCAATGTTGTTTAAATTTTGAATTTAAATTATGCAATGATTACTGTTTGGCTTGTGGTGTAAGATGGCTTTAAATTGTATGCTTCCCACTTATGTATATATTGCTACTTCTATAGCTTGTTCTGTAGTGTATGAATAAAAAACATTTGTTTTCCCCCCTCTATTGTTTGTATTAAGCCTTCAATTAGTATCAAGGTTTCTTTCTGTGAACCTTAAGAAGCTGCATCACATTCATCCATAAAACCAATGTCATTTAATAGTTTACCTCCACCACTAGTGTTTTCTGGAGAAAACTACACCATGTGGGCTATTAAAATGAAAGCTTATCCGAGTGCTTGTGCCCTATGGGAGGTTGTGGAAATAGGAAATGATCCACTTCCACTGCCCAATAACCTGACTATTGCTTAGATGCTAAGACATGAGGAAGAAGTTACAAAATGAGGTATGGCTTTCACAATCATGCATCTAGCTATGAATGAAGACGTGTTCATTAGAATCATGGCTTTCAAAACAGCAAAGGAGGCCTTGGAAAAGCTTAAGGAGGAGTTTTAGGGAAGTGCAAGAACAAGGCAGATGTAGGTCCTAAATTTGAGGAGAGAGTTTAAAGCCTTGAAAATGAAAGATACAAAAACTATAAAAGAATTTTATGATAGACTTATGAAGGTAGTTAATCATATTAGACTGTTAGATGAGGAGTTAACAGACAAAAGAATTGTGGAGAAAGTCTTGGTAGCCTTCTTCAGAGGTTTGAGTCAAAAATTTTCTTTCTTGAAGAGTCCAAAGACTTTCCTGAGATAATACTTTAAGAGCTTGTAAATTCCTTACAAGCTACTGAACTTAGGAGATCCTTGTGGATGGAAGAAAATGTAGAAGGTGCCTTTATAGCTAAAAACAAAGGTAAAGGTCCCATTTATAATGGAGGGAAAAAGCAAGTTGGAGAAAAAAAGGTGAACAATAAGAAAGATAGTGAAGCTAGCAAGGAGAAGAAAAGTGGAGATGGAAAGTTTCACCCTGTCCAAATTTCAAAAAGACCAACCATTTGGAGAAAATTTGTTGGTTTAAGCATGGCATTCAATGCAGGCTTTACAAACAATTTAAACACATGGAAAAAATCAAGAGAGAACAACAAAACCAATAGGTTCAAGTAGTAAAAGAACAACAACAACATGAGGAGGAGTTATTGGTAGCCATTTACTGTACATACAGCAAAAATGGAAGTCATGATTGGCTAATTGATAGTAGATACACTCACCATATGACTTTTGATGCTGTGAAGTTCAAAGAATTAGATCAGACTTACAACTCAAGTTAAAGTAGGTAATGGAGAATTTGTTGAAGTGGAAGGAAAGGAAGTTATCGCTGTTGAAACTCCTACAAGTACTAGTTCATTTCCAATGTTCTTTATGTGACTAATATTAGCCAAAGTTCAGTGAGTATAGGTCAAATGCTTGAAAAAAATTACACCTTGTTATTCAAAGATAAGGCTTGCACTATTTTAGATCCTAATGGAGATGAGTTGATAACAGTAAAAATGAGAAACAACAGTTTCTCGGTAGATTAGAAACAATCTGAAAAATATGCATTCACTAGTTCATTTGATGAATCCTTACTTTAGCATAGAAGAATGGGTCATTTTAATTACTTTGCTTTAAAAAATGTGAGCAAGAATAAACTAGTAATAAATAAGCCTCTTATTCATGAAAAAACAAACGTTTGTGAAGTGTGTTAATTGGGGAAGTAATCAAAGCTGCCATTTTCTATAAATCAAGCCTGGAGAGCTTCCAAAAAGCTAGAACTAGTGCATACTGATGTTTGTGGCCCTTAGCAAATATTTCATCCTATTTGTTGATGATTTCACTCAAATGTGATGGGTGTATTTTATGAAGCAAAAATAAGAGGTTATAACAATTTTTCAGAATGTCAAAGCTTTGGCTAAGAACCAAAGTGACCACAAAATTAAAGTGCCCAAGCCTGGCAGTGCCACTAAGTATACGTCTGAAAAAAATTTAATGATTTTTGTGAAGAAGAAGGTATACATCACCCACTACTGTAATGTATACACCATAACTAAATGGTGTAAGTGAAAGAAAAAATAGAATAGTCATAGAGATGGCTAAATGTTTGCTATTTGAGAAGAAACTCCCAAAAAGAATTTGGGCTGAAGCAGTTAATACTTCAATATACCTTCTTAACATATTACCCACTAAGGCTTTGAAAAGGAAAACTCCATTTGAAGCCTGGAATAGAGTTAAACCAGCAGTTGAATATCTTAGAGTTTTTAGGAATATTTGTTATGCAATTGTTCTAGAGATTAAAAGAGGCACATTAGGCCACAAGGCTGAAGTTGGAATACTTGTGGGATATAGTAATAAATCAAAAGGTTACAAAATTTTCAGTATCAAATCGAAAAAAAATCATGGTGTGCAAAAATTTAAAATTTGATGAACAAACATATTGGAGCTGGGAGAAAGCTAAAGTTGAAGCCTTGAATGACAACAAAATCAGTAGGGAGATAGATCACTTACAAGATGAGTATGTTAAAGATGAAGTAATTGAAGAAGATTGGAACATACACTAGTAAGAGGAGCTAGATCACTTGCTAGTTTCTATGAAAGGTGCAATATGAGAATTCTAAACCCTTCTAGTTAAAGAAGATACAAAATCAAAAAATTAAGGAGCTGCAATAGAGGAAGAGTTAAAAATGATTGAGAAAAATGAAACTTGGCAGCTGGTTGACATGCCAATTGATGAGAAGTTGATTGGTCGCAAATGGGTGTACAGAACCAAGTTGAATCCTAATGGCTCTGTTAACAAATTTAAAGCAAGGCTAGTTGTCAAGGGCTATGCTCAACAATATAGAGTGGGCTTTACATATACGTTTGATCTAGTGGCAAGGTATGACAAAATAAGGCTTGTAATAGCCTTAGCGGCTCAAAATCATTAGAAAAATTTTCAACTTAATGCTAAATCTGCCTTTCTAAATGTCTACTTGTAGGAAGAGATATTTGTATAGCAACCTATTGGTTTTGTGAAAGATGGTTCAGAAGATAAAGTTTACTTGCTCAAAAAGGACCTTGTATAGCCTAAAGCAAGCTCAAAAAGCTTGGTACAGTAAAATTAATTATCATTTGTTCTCCTAGCTAAGCTACTCTCTATGTGCAACAATATGAAGAAAATATCCTAATAGTCTCATTGTATGTTGATGATTTTCTCATAACTGGTAGTGATATCACCTTGGTGAAGAAGTTCAAATAGGAAATTTAAGATGTGTTTGAAATGATTGACTTGGTAAAGATGTCTTATTTTCTTGGCTTAAAAGTTTATTAAGCAAAAAATGGTATCTTCATAAGCCAAGAGAACTATGAAAAAGCAATTTTAAGAAAGTTTGAAATGGAGAACTGTAAGGAAGTTGAAACTCCTTTAATTTAGAATGCAAAGCTGAAAAAGGAGGATAGAGTTGAAAAAATAATCCAAGAGTTTATAGAAGTTTGATTGGCTATTTCCTTCATTTAACAGCAACAAGGTCAAACATCATGTTTGCTGCATTCTTACTATCCAAATTCATCCAAACTCCAAGTAAACTGCATTTCAAGGCTACAGAGGGGTGCTGAGGTATGTGAAAAGGACAACAAGTCTTGGGGTTTGGTATGAACGAAGGAAAATTGGTTGGTTATGCAAACAATGACTAGGGTGAATCTCTTGATAACCTGAAAAGCACCTCTATATATATTTTTACCATTGGCTCAAGAGTGATAATATAGAATTCTAAAAAACAAGATGTTGTTACTTAATCTACAGCTGAAGCAGAGTACATATATGCTACAGCTGCAATAAGTCAAGCAAATGGCTTAGAAAAATTCTTCAAGACTTACATCAAATGCAGGAGAAAGCCATTATCATATTTTGTGACAATCAGTCTATTATTGCTATAGCCAAAAGTCTAGTTTTTCATGGGATAACTAAGCATATAAAGATTAAGTATCATTTCATTAGAGAAGTTGAGAAGGAAGTAGTGAATCTACTGCATTGCAGCTTAGAAGATGAAATAGCAGATATCTTGGCTAAGAATTTGTCTAAAACCAAATTTAAAGTGTTGAGAATGAAGCTGGGAATGTGCAACAAATTTGCCAAGAAGGAGTGTTAGTAATGTACAAGATTAACTGATGTTTTTGGAGCTCAATGTTGTTTAAATTTTGTATTTAAATTATGTAATTAGTAATGTTTGGCTTATGGTGTAAGATATATGGTTTTAAATTATATGCTTCCTGCTCTTGTATATATTGTTACTTCTACAGCTTGTTCTGTAGTAGATGAATAAAAAAGTTTGTTTTCTCCCCCCTCTTATATGTCTTAAGCCTTCAGAAACTTTTAAAATCATTGACCAAAGATGGGAAGTGCAACTTCATCACCCTTTGCATGTAGTTGGATATTTCTTGAATCTAGAGTTTTCATATTCAAATCCCAACCTAGACCCAGATGAAGAAGTTAATAATGTGTTAGATTTCCTACAAAGATTGATTCCCGATATGGAAACTCAAGATAAAATCTCAGATGAATTGAGCATATATATGAAGGTTGAAGGTGTTTTTGGAAAACCTATAGCTATAAGGCAAAGAACAACGAAGGCACCAGGTATATGTGAATGCCCTTATCTATTAGTCCTTTGTCTCTTAACCTTGCTAGAAATATACCAAGTACTAATAAGAAATAAACTTTAACTATTGATTGGAGGCTTGCACATGGTTCATCAACTCCTAATTTGCAAAAAATTGCTATGTAAGTTCTTAGCCTTACTTGCAGTTCATATGGGTGCGAAAGAAATTGAAGTGTGTTTGAAAATGTAAGCTTACAAGTCTACAACATCACAAATTGAAGAAGGACCTTGCCTTTACTAATAGATAATCAATATTAATATTTATTGATAATTATTCTCCATATTGCAGCTTCACATCAAAAGGAGAAATAGGCTTGCACAACCAAAGTTGAATAATTTAGTATTTATCAAGTATAATAGGGCTCTGAGGAGGCGATTTAATTCTCGTGACACCATCGACCCAATATTATTGAAAGAGATTAATGATAGCAATGAGTGGTTGATTGGCAAGGTCAATGAATAACAAGATAGTGAGAAGAAATTGATCTTGTATTTGAAGATGATGATTTGACTGGGGGATGATGTAGCTCTAGTTACTGGAGCTAAAGAGCCAGCCCATCATGTTAGATCATCATCCAAATCCACTCTAACTCCAAGAATAACAAAGAGGGAAATGATATCCTGTCGTGCTCTTTATCCTCTTGATGAAGATGAACAAGAGGCAAACTTAGAAGTTGAAGAGGAAATTTAGGGATTTTCTAATGATGATCTTCATAATAATGTTGCATTTGATGAAGAAGAAGAGGAATTCATTTAGATGTCTTAAGAAAAATAAATCTTAAACTTCAAACTTTGTTAAACATTGGCCTATTTTATGTCTTAAGTACTTGATATTGTGATTTGTAGATGATTATGAACATTATTAAGTTGTTATGAGTTTAGTTTTTCATATATATTAGTTGATTGAATTATATTTTTTTATATTTAATATAATGTGCGCTATATTATCATATAGCTATAGCAATTTTTAGCCCTTTGTGCTACAGGTGTGCTATGGCTATTAACAATTATGATTTTAACCACCAAACCACATCTCTCTTGGATAACTGCCCTACACCCCCTCTCTTGGTTAAAAAAAACTAACTCATTTGAATTTAAAATATTTGAGTTGGGTCAGGTAAATCTTGGGTCTGGTCAGCCTATCATGGGTGACCCAATAACCAATAGTTTTTATTAATGTAATTTAAGTATAATAGTTGTTTTTAGATTTATGGTGGTTTCATCACGTATTTGTTTCCTAATTATTATTGGTAATGTAGTTATAATAAAGTATAGAAATTTTTTATTGAAAATATACTAGAACAAATATTTTTTTTTGAAAATATAAAAAAAAACATCTTTTTATATTTTATAAAATTTTCAAAAATATAAAGTACAAAATGAAAACATTATAAATCATGCAAACACATTTTTATACTTATTTTTTAATATTACTAAAATATGAAAATAAAAAATGATAAATGCAAATAGATCCTAAATTTCATTGACTCAGTCCTTAATTTGAGTAGACGAAATTAAAATGTTTAATATATAGTGCAATTGAAAGAAGGTTTCTAATTCAGTGACTCGAGCCTCCATTTTATTTTTGTATCCAAGCTAACTTTAACAAGGTTAATTTGTAAAAAGGCTTAATATTTTATTTATTATTAAGTTAGAACATCAAATTAATTTGTATTATTTTAGATGTTTATTTTAAAAGATGCAAAGTACTTTTTATATAAAAGAAGTTTTTTTTTTTAATTTTTCAAAAAATCAACTTAGTGCTCAAACTGAAAATTTCTAACAAATATTTCCTATCAACACAAAAACAAAATTTTGTTTCATTTTAAAGTACTTTTATTAAAAATACTCTTTACTCAAATAATTCTTTTATAATTTTTAATTATTATGGAGTCGCTCTTACTTCTGCATTACATAGAATATTTCACTATCTTTCCTTATTTCTTTTTTGCACAAATTTCTTATTGTATGGATTATTCCTATTTATATTTTCTTCCTTACTTTTAGCTTTTATTATTTTTAGAAAGAATAATGGTACTTTCACTGTTTTTTTTTTTTACAAATCCACTCACAAACTCAAAGAGTAATGGCCTATCTCTCCCTAAAAGGAGAGAGAATAGAAAGAGAAAAATAGTGAGTTGCTTTTTTGAGAATATATGAAAAAACAAATTGAGACTAACATTATTCTTCAAGAAATATACAATTTTGCTTCCCAATCTATGGCCATTTGCCAACATACATGGTAGCATGAGATTCTGCTCCTCCTGCCATGACCAACAAACCTTCTTCAACCCAAACCACAAACAATTCAAATGGAATTCATAAGTTTTTTCCTTTCTTGTTGCATTCAAATTCAAGCAAAGCACGTATTGCTGCTATAAAATATTGGATGTGTTAGTTCAAATAAGGTTAAGAACCCAAGAAGGGGGTTGAATTGGGTGCTCTTAGATTTTAAAACTTTTCGAGCAAGTAGAAAGTTTTCTTCTTTAGTTAACTAGAAAACCGAGTTGCTCCTTTGTCAATAGTTTCAATCAAAAGTTTGATAGAAATTTTTTGACAAGTTTTACTGAATGAATGAAGATTAGAAGTTATAAATTTGAAAGATCAATTTCATTAAACAATGATTTGAGTGAAAACATAATTGTAAATTGTATATAAGAACTTTATCAATAATTGAGCAACCAAGTGAGAAAACCAACTCTTTGTAAAAGCAAATGAAAGAGACAAGGATAAGGGAGAATTACACCAAGACGAATAGTAGCTCGGATCCAAAAATAACATATCCTACTTCTACTCCCCTAGTACAATGGAAGAGAATTTTCACTTTATGGGTAATAAAAGGTATAGGTACAAGCTAATACAAGCTTTTTATAACCATACCATGGTTAACCTTTTTCCCACTGAGTTTTTCCCAAAAACTTAGCTAAACTATATCAAATGTTCACGCATTCATAGCTTTTTACAACCTCCCTGGGCAATCTTACAACCACTAGGTGTTTCATCACAAGAACCTCGCAAAACTCTGTCATACTAGATTTTTCTTACAACTGAACCTAGTAAAACCTCACAAAGCAATGTTTAGATAAAATCAAGTAAGCTCAACCTCCCTCAAGGCAACTAAACCAGTAAAGCTCAATGGAGGGTATGATTTTCTCAAATATAAGCTCAAGATGACAACCTTTGAATGTATATATTCTATCTCCTCTTCAGGAACTCTTTCTCTATTTTTATTTCTTGCAACTTTGTTGAATGTGGCTATTTATACTTGAAGATATAGTCATTGTGCTTCACTAGCCGTTGAGAGCATAATTATTTTGCAACGAGCTTCATAGCCATTATACCCTTGATTATACAGTTGAAAGCTTCATGGCCATTGATGTTTGATGAAAGTAGAGATCTCCTTTTTTCTTTAAGTTTGAATCCTCCATTTTTAAGGCTTCGTACAAAGCTTTTAGGTTTGCTACTTTTACTTGCAGACTCTATCTTATCTTCTGGTTTTTAACCTGCACAAGTAACCTTTCAATAGTAAAAAGCTGTGTTTTCAAGAGGTAATTTTAAATAAAATATTCATAAAATACAATTTCCATGAAAGGCTTTTGAAAAGGGGTTCTAAAATATGTATATCATTTTGAACCAAATCAAAACCTCATATTTTAATAAGTCTTTCATTATTAACCAGTAACAGTTCTCTATGAGCAAGTTTTTTTTATTGTTATAGTCCTGCTTGCTTGTTTCTCTTTTCTTATAAGAATTTTGTCACTTGCTCATGTAAGTAATAGCCTTTTGTTCTTTGTTCAGACAAGTAACCTTGATTTTCTAGTTTATCTTCTTGATTTGTTCATTTTAAACTTAGTTGGCTCATCAAAACATTTTGCATAATATATTTTCTCAACAATCTCCCCCTTTTTTTTATGATGACAACTAATTTAAAATATGTAAGATTATCAAGTCAAGTTTCAAAGAGTATGCTTTGAAGTTTCAGAATACTTCCCTTATAGTGGGAGTTTAACTCCTTCATATGCTCTCTCAGAGTTTGTGCATATTTTCTTGCTAAAATTCCTTAATTTTATGTTTACCTCTAAGTTGCTCTTTTGATACCAGTAACTTAATATCCTGCATGCTTAAGTATAGTTTGTGCACATAATTGCATATTTAACTTCTTCTCCCACTTTGGCATCATAAAAAATAATTAGGGGAGAAATATCATTGATAACATCATTTATAACATATATATCATTCAAAAAGAGCATTCACAACATCCATAACCTTCAAATAGAGTCCACACATAGTCATAGAAGTTTAACATAAAGGTCCAACAAAACGTATCACATAGCAAAAGCAATAAACTTAAACATAAGTCATCTGGGCATAGGTAATTTAAACTTGAGGTGTATTGTTAGGTTCTTAGATTGGATCTGAGATGTTTCAAGGGGGTCAAAGTTTATTTCTTCAGAGTCTTTCTCCTGAGTTTGAACAACATTGATTTCTGGTTCAATAGCACACTCTTAATCATCAAAGGTTTCATGGTGAGAGGTTGTTCCAGGCTCCTTTTTAACAGGTAATTTGGATGGCCGAGGTTCAAGCATAAGTAAGATATGGTGTAATTGGTGCTTTATCTCAGCCATTTCAAATTGAATGTCGATAGCAAAATTCCTCAGTTTCAAGTTGTGTTCATTCACAACATCAGCCAAACTCTCTATTTTTGCATGCATAATATCCATTGTCTATGTCTCAAGTTCTACTTCTTCCACTTTTTCTTTAACTTTATTTTTCATCAAGGTTGGTTCTGTTGTCTCTGAGCTTCTATTGGCTTTTCTTTTGGGATTTTTATTATTGTCTGCTTAGCTTTTTTGATTGTTTTCTCCTTCGGAAGGTTTGTTCCTTTCTTTTGTGTCTCCAATATCTTTTCTATTGGTGCTTCCATAGGTTTTTCTTTCTAGATTTCCAGTGGTTTCCTTTTCTTGGTATGTTTAGATGGCAATGTGATTGCTTGCATTAGTTCTTTAACTTTTTGTTTCCTTATAAGAGGCATCTTTTCCTTCTTCTTCTCCTCCTCCTCCTCCTCTTCTTCTTCTTCTTCTTATTGTTGTTGAAAGATGTGAGTAATTTTATCATTCTTCATCCCTTTCTTCTTTGCTTCTTCAAACATAGGTGTAATTTCTGTATCCTTGATCTCCTCATCTATTTTAAGATAGTGACTTTGGAAGGCCTAATAGGCAGCTTTTCCCTTACTGTTTCAGTTTGTACTATCCAGATGTAAAACTAGTACTGAGCTAGTGCCTCGGTAGTGCTCGCACCAGTCAGGTGAGTGAGATTCATTTCTTCTAGTAACTAGGAATGTGTGTATGATTTTATGTATTTCCTATATTATTTTTACATGTATCAGAACAAGTTTTCATTCTTGTTATGTCATATGAATGTGACTATAATATTTTGAAAACCACTAGTTTTGGGTAGGAACTAAATTTTTGAAAAGCATCATTTTATGTATGAGTTATATTTCTAAAAAGCACCCTTCATGGTACACCTATGTTACTTTCAAATACACCCTTCGAGGTATAATCTGATAATTTGGAAAGACACCATTCAGGGTAAATTCTATTATTTTGGAACGCTTATGAAAGATCTTGTTTTACCATCACATAAACTTAGAATGTAAAATACCCATGGTACACTTAAAGCCCTTATATTGTATGAAAACCCAAAGGATTAACCCTGAACATTCTGTTATACCACATTGAGATGATCCTCTTGTTTTTGTATTATGTCATGCATAAAATATTGAACGTAATTGAACATAACGCATAAGATAATATACTGGATTGAACATAGTTGCATACATTCATAAGTGCTTATGTAAGGACTATTGAGGCTTGAGTCTGACTGAATGTCAATATTCGTTACATCCTTTTTTGTTTTTGAAATGAATACTTATTCTTGTTTTCTTTCAATTACCTCTTTTTCCTGAGA
>JASKGM010093122.1:0-20280 GCA_034509205.1 Ceratonia siliqua
ATGGAGAATGGTGAATGGCTTGCTTGATTGCTTGATATATGTTGTAAACGTTTGAATGGTGAATTGAGTGCTTTTGGATGGTAATGATGATTGGTTTGCTTGCCTTTTGTCTTAAACTTTGAATGGTGAATGGTTTGGATATTTTATTATTGTCACCGAATGTAATAAAATTTGAGTTATCTTTTTTTCTACATAATTATGAAGGTTTTCAAATTTCATAAGTGGAGTTATTCAGATTATCTAAGGTCTCATGAATTTTTTAATATTTTTTTACATTTAATCCAATTCATAAAAAATTATATTTCATTAGTTATATAAAAGATTCTGAGGAAAGTTTCTGCCATATCAAATATGGGAATGTTTGAGGACATTTTAGTAAAAAGACATAACATTCTAAGAAAAATTGAACTTTAACCAAACATGGGAATAAAAGATTCTCAGAAAACATTCGCTAACTTTTCTAGGAATGTTTAAGGCAAACCAAGTACATTTTATAACATGTCTGGAAATCATAATTCTCAAAAAATATGTTTCCTAAAAATGAGAAATGCCTGCCATACTAAACGCTTGTGTGTTTGGGAGGATAGAATCATTGGAAAAGAAATTTTTTCCCTTTGTTTGCTCTGAATTTTTAAAAAATTTTGGACATATTCATTATTGCTCTGAGTTTTCCCTTTGGAAAAGAATTTTTTTTTTAAATTACATATTCATTATTGTGACACCTCTAAGGATTAATTAAGTAATGATTTAATTTGTAGGTTTTTTTTTTCAATTATTCAAATCTGCTACACAAGCAACAAGAATGAATTACATAGACCTCTTTAGAGGTTTTGAAATATTACATATATGCTCTGTCGAAAGTATTAGACTGAAGGTGAATATTTAGTTTGGTACATTATTATCTATTATGTTATTTAAAATTCTCATATTGATTATGATAATTAAAAATTATAAAAAAAGACATTATATTTTATGGATATTAATAAAATTAAAAGTGAAGAAATGTAAAATTTTATATTCTTTTATGACATGAGATATCATCTCATAATTTATTATTTTAAATTATATTAAATATTTAAATAATAATATATGAAATATAAATGTTATAAATGTTTGTATTATCAAAAATATGATAAAAAAAATGATATTATACTAAACATTTTTTAGTAGAATAAATGAAATAATACTATTTCATTTGAGGCCTTTTCAGGTGTAATACTACACATCAACTTTACTATTTAATTTTTGAAAAAAATTTAAAATTTGTGAAACTTTCACAATTATTTTTGCACTGTTATTAAATGCTTAAGTTTTAAAAAATTATATATTTGAAGCTTTCAATAATTTTTTATATGTTTGTGCTGTATTATTCTTGCAGTGGACGGTTTTTATTTATTTATTCTTAAATAGAAGATAATGAAAATAAGAAGAAAAAAAATTAATATCGTCCGTCAGTAAAAATGTTTATATTTTTTGCAGCAAAAACAATTTTATATTTTACCTAAAATGAGGGGTATTTGTAATACTTAACATGCAATTCACCACAATAAAAAATAAAAAGAGCAACTAAAGGTAACTATTCCAGCACTGATTGCAGAGGAGAAACGTGAGGGGGAAATGAGGAATAATAAATTGGCCCAGTTCTTGATTAAGGTTTGTATGGTTCAGGGGTGCAGCTTCCCCTTCTGCTTCACAGCATAGTAGCTGTTTCCATATCCCCATCCCCTCATTCAATTTTTCAACGAAAGTGCACTGTTGCAATGTGGGCTCTTCGTCGAGCTTCGGTTACTCTCAGGTAAGTGCTATGTGAAAAGAAATTTGAATTTTGGGTCTGTAATCTGTATGGGTCACTGCTAAGTGGCCTATCTAAATTGCAAGTTCATTTTTTGGCGCTATTATGCCTTCTTTCTGCAGTCGTCGAGTAAGCACAGGGAAATCGAACTCAAATTTCAATGCCAGTGATTTCCCATCCCCACTCTATTGGTTCTTCTGTTTTTGCGACTCAAAATTTACTTCTTTTGGTTTTGGGCACCTGTCTTATTTGTCCGCCTGAGGAGAAAGAGGGGTAGAACGGAACTCGTAGGGTTGTTGGGATGTTTCTGGTTCCTGTTTTTGTAGTTTCTTTTCGGTAATGATTAAATTGGCGACCTGGTCTAGGTCTATATCATAGGATAAATTATATAAAAATGCTATTATAATCACGTTTCTTTCTTTGTTTGTCAGATACGGTTACATTTATGTAAACATTTATTATTAGACGAGTACTATAAATCTCAGAGTTTATTGTTCAACTTATTATTCTTTTGATGAATGGCGTTCTTATTGAAGAATCACGAAGAGGCCGAAGCCGAGTGGAAATGTAAACTTACATGCCCTATATGAGCAAAAACTAATAAATATAAAAGAAAAAAATCATTAATCACTAAGAGGTGTACCTGATTTGAGAATTAGCTTATGAAGCAACCTACATGACCGTACTTTGGATTCTGTCTTTTCTAACAACAATGCTAAGTAGGCTAATCAAAGAAAACAAGGAATAATGGTGATTTGATATAAAAGAAAGTAATATATCTTTTCATTCTTGGTTGTTCTGAAGTATTTTCTCCTTGAAATGTTGTGTAAAACCCAGTGATTTTTTTCCTTCTTAACTCTGTATATGTTGACACTTTAATATCTTTAACAGTTTGCGATGATAGTTTATTGTGCATTTTTTTAGGAGTCAAGGATTCAATATCCGAAATTCTTGTGCTTGCTGTGTCAAATTAATGCCAAATACTTATGTAGAAGATGAGAATGGTATCTCGGGGTCTCCTCAAATAACCTGTAATAGATTTCTATCATTGAGGACTTTTTACCACACAGGACATGCCTCCCTAAAATTTACTATGAGTAGACGTGAGCTTTCTTCACAATCTGATGCAAGAAGCAAGAAAGAGGATGATGATATGGAAGATAGATTTTCTGAAGTGGGGACACCTGTTGGGCAAATAAATGACAACAATGGAAACGATGATGAATTAATCTGTGAACAAGACTTATCTGATGACAATGGGGATGTTGAGGAACTACACAATGAGCTGGAGTTATCAGAGACTGAGATTAATCCAACTGAAAAAATACCACAAATGAGACAGGGTGAATCAGAACTAATGAAGGCAATCCTAAAATTTCCAGCTTCGTCTGTTCATTCTGCTCTGGAGAAGTGGGTTGCCGAAGGGAAAGAATTAAGCAGGTCAGTGATCTCTTTGGCCATGGTTAATTTACGCAGGCGTCGAATGTATGGGAGGGCATTGCAGGTAAATTGCTCATTTGCTTCCAATCAACACAAGCAGAAGTTTAAAGTTTTATGCTTATGCAGTATGCTAATAAACTAACCTATATGACCTTTAGTTTATATTTGTAGATATTCATATTTGATTGTGTTACTATTTTTTTGTAGCTCAGATATTTGCTTGTTATTAGTCCTTTTGGAATTATTATTTCTCTGTCAATCTAGAACAAAATATTGCTACTGTTTGATATCATGCTATGGTTGCATAACTTAAACCTTTAATTCCTCCTTTGTGGATAAACTGTATCGATTATATGTACACTGTGTATAACCAAAGGAAATCGGTTTTGCTTCTAAGAAGAATATTACTGTTTATTTTTTTTCCTTAAGATTATTTCCCTCAGATTGTTTCCTTACTTTCTCTTTGTGATGAGATTTAGGGACATGGATATGAATTAAGCATTAATACTGGTAGCTTGTAAGTTGTAATCTTTCGTTGATTTTTATCGTATAGACTCTATTTCTTATAGTTAGGACTGCAGGGGTGGTACAAACAAGCCTTTGTGACATAGTGATCAGTTACCAATTCTTTTAATAACATGGAATTGTTCTGTTGGAAACACATGCATATGGTATTGGCATCCTTTCGTCAGTTACGTGATACTACTCTTGTTTCATGCCTATTCTTGTTCTAGAACAGCATTCTATGTATACGTAAGAACCTTTAATATGCATTTATTGTACCTATTGTCATCATTAGTCTATATTTACTTTCTTTTTTTAATTTATAGTTTGACAATCGGATGTTTTGTAGTGTAACTTATATTAATTCATTGTTGGTTCTGTAGCTCTCAGAGTGGGCTGACACCAAAATGCTTATTGAATTGACTGAGAAAAGTTGTGCATCTCGAGTTGATTTGATTTCCGAAGTGCATGGGCTTCACAAAGCCGAGATGTACATTAATAGTGTCCCAGAATCCTTAAGAGGGGAGAGAATATATGAAAATTTACTGGCTAACTGTGTTAAGCAGAACAATGTGAAAAAAGCAGAGGAAATATTTAATAAAATAAGGGATTTAGAGCTCCCTGTTACAACATTTACTTGCAACCAGTTACTGCTTCTGTATAAGAGGATTGACAAGAAGAAAATAGCCAATGTTTTGTTGTTAATGGAAAAAGAGAACATCAGATCTTCTCATATGACTTATAAATTATTAGTAGATATAAAAGGCATGTCCAATGATATTGATGGAATGGAAGAAATTGTTGAGATGATGAAGGATGAAGGCCTTGAGCCAGACTTCCCAATACAGGTAGCCTTGGCTTGGCATTATGCCTCAGCAGGGCTAAAAGAAAAAGCTGAAGCTGTGTGTAAGGAGATGGAAGTGGAAAACTTGAAAGAAAATAGGTGGATATGCCGTTCTTTGCTTATTATCTATGCAAACCTAGGAAAGGCTGAAGAAGTGGGGAGAATTTGGATGATCTGTGAGTCTGATCCTCAGATTTATGATTGTATGGCAGCAATTGAAGCTTGGGGAAAGTTGAAGAAAATTGAAGAAGCAGAGGCAGTTTTTGAGATGATGGTAAATAAATGGCAGAACCTTTCCTCCAAGCACTATGCAGTACTCTTGAAGGTTTATGCAAATCATAAGATGCTAAAAAAGGGCAAGGATCTTATAAAGCGAATTGGAGATAGTGGATTCCGAATAGGGCCTTTGGCCTTCGATGCACTTGTGAAACTTTATGTCCAAGCAGGAGAAGTGGAAATGGCAGACTCTGCTTTGCAAAAGGCAATCCAGCAGAAACAGATGAAGCCAATGTATAGAACTTACTTGGCTATTCTGAATCAGTATGCAAGGAACGGTGACATCCATAATTCGGAAAAAATTTTCTATAGAATAAGACAAGCTGGTTATACTTCTAGGTTAAGGCACTTCCAAGCTCTGATACAGGCCTATATAAAGGCCAAGCTTCCTGCATATGGGATTAAGGAGAGGATGAAAGCTGATAACATATTTTCCAATAAAGCTTTGGCTAGCCAGTTGATTCAAGTAGATGCATTTAGGAGGACGGCAGTTTCTGATTTGCTTGATTGAAGAAATTAACGATCCTTAATTTTTATTTTCTACTCTCTACTTTCTTCGCATGCAACTATCATTATTTAGTTGTATGCTCGGTTGATGACCTTGGATTTGACTCTTGTCTTTGTACCTCCCACCCGAGTTGGAAAAACTCTTGCCTTAAGGCACATGATATGCATATATTACTGCATGAACTCTTTTTTTATGGGTTTTTGGGGGCCTTTATCTTGTTTCTTGGTTAAAATGCTAACTTTTTCAAGAAGACTCTCCTGTATAGCAGTTGTTCTCAGTTGAAGGGTTCTGGGACTTGAATTTATCATTGGTGATACATGTTTACAAAGCATTAGTGCATTCGAGAAATTGTGTTGAAGTTGCAGTTCCTTCCATTTGTAACATTTATTAATTGTTAAATAATCTTGTTACTAGTGGATCATTAAATGGATTGCTAAAACATCTCTAAGTTGTACTTATGATTGAAGAATTGTTCCTCTATGTGGAGCTTGGAAATAAAGGAGAAAGCATGTGCTGCCTGTGTTGCCAGTAACTGAAGAAATATTTGGGACAAATATTGAATGTAAGATATTGTTGGAAAGGCGGATTCAGAAATTTTATTTAACGAGGATAAGTAGATTATAAATATTTTTATCAAAATAAAATGTTATAAATATATATAAATGATAAATCATATAGGGATAATTTTTTTTATTTATTCATTAAAAAAAGAATTTAACTTGTGCCCCCACAAGCTTAAAGGTGGATTTGTCACTGGTTGAAAACGATATATAACAAGAATGCTGACTTGAAATCTAGTCTTATAATATTTTTTAGAATAGTTTATGAGAGTTGAGTTTGTAAGAGTATCATTATTCCTTTTCAAACTGGTTGCTTCATCATCTTCTCTTGCGTGCAAACCCCAATAACAAGACCAGGTACAGTTTGTTTGAAGAGACACCAAAGAAAGTAACAACAAAACAAAAAGACTAAAAAGCACATGCGAAAAGGGGCTGCTGAGTTTTACGTTTCATATTTCTTGTGTTTATGCAGAGCTGCATGAATACTACCTCTTATCATGACCAGGTGCAGTTGTGGGAACACTACTGTAATCAGGGGAGATTCATTATGATAAGACCAGGTGCATTTGTGGGAACACTCTACTGTAATCAGGGGAGATTCATTATTAGGAATAGTCTTCAGGATGGAGGGAAGATTCAAACGCATCTCTTGAGCATTAACGCCGCAATCTTGTGTTATAGTTAGTTCCTTTCAAGCATTATTATTTGACTACTTCTATGCTTCTGCTTCAGCACCAAGTAAGAAATTATCTTATCAATTATTTTACTACAAGGTTTTCATATTCTATAAGATAAATAAAATTAACTATAAATAATTAAATATCAAGAATGTACAGATCTCGAATTTCTTGGCATGTAAAATACTCATGATTTTAGTATTATAGTATAGATTATTTAAAATATCAAATATCTTATATACCAATTTGAAGATGCCACAAACTAAATACTAGTTTGAAAAATTATTTTTATAAAAATGTTTTTGTTAAGAAAAAAATTACTTTTAAAGAAACTAAAACTTGAAATTTTTAATAAGTATCAAAACATTACTTTCAACATTTTAAATTAGCTTTAATATAAAAACTTTCGTTATATTATAAGTACCTTTACTCTCAACAGAAAAAAATATATGGAACACCACATTTTCAAAATAGTTCAAGGGAAAAGGGCCACCTTTGAATCAATTGTAAATTGAAAAATCAATTTTGGGGCTATGCTATTGGCCTCCTCACTAATTCATTACGATTTTGTTCCAAAAACAAAGTTCAATTTTGGGTTAGCTCAGTCCATTACGCACCAATTACTCCTGTCGTCTTCTGGAGTCAAGTTGTTGGATTCACTCCAAGACCGTTTATACAACACACTACGTCAAAAGGACTTTTCCACCCCCTTTGAATATCCAGAAGCAAAGAAATTCCAGAAGTTTTCAAAAGTATCTTATAAATACAATTGCCTTTAATACAATTCATTCTCCGATCTTTGATATGGCAATCCTTAAGATAACCCAAAAGCACCATAAGCGCTTCAACAACCCTTTCCTTTCTGCCCCAACAACCATCCCCTGTATCCAAGGATCTCTTTTCGTCAATTCTAAAACAGTGCCTTCACATAAAATCTTCTCCATTGGTAATGATTTTCAGCTTTCCTGGTCCTCCAACAATGGTGGGCATCTCTCAATTTCGCATCTTTCTCAGCCAAGCCGACGCATTTGGTCTACTATCTCGGGACAAGCCTTCGTCTCTGCTGCACTGGCTGACACAGAGGTGGAAGAAAGCAGGGGATCCTTTGTTGTAAAAGACAGAGATGTTCATTTGGTTTGTAATCACCAAACCGTTGACGATATTAAGGTGATCAATCGATATGATCATCATTCGGAGTCCGTTGTAGATTCTCCATCTGAGTACCTGGGATTAAACCAGAAAACAGATGTAAAAGAGACCCAGCTTCCTACTTTGCTGATAACGGGAAGGGTTTTCAATATGACGAAGAAGAATGGAAGGTTTCAAAAGTACGTCCCGCAGGGAAATATACAGTTTAAGGCAAAAGGACCCTCTGCCTATGCAAGATATTGGGTTTTGTTCAATCAGAAAACCAACGATCAAGTTGGATTTCAAGTGAAGATTGAGAAACCCAACTTCATTTCACGCAAGCGGGTCTCTCCAACAGCTTCAGGAATATACCCAGGATTTAAGAGGAGGCTGAGTAATCGAAAAAGAAGGCTGCGGTGGTGTTGGAATATTTCAAGGCCAAGAGGGTTTGTCTTATTTTCCTCAGCAGAGGAAGAAACGGGAAAATTTAAAATGCCAGAATCAGCAGAATTCAACAGGGTATGGTTGACGTATGCAAGTGATGAGGATGAGAGATTTTACGGTTTTGGGGAGCAATTTTCTCACATGAATTTCAAAGGCAAAAGGGTACCCATTTTTGTTCAGGAGCAGGGAATTGGCAGAGGAGATCAACCTATTACCTTTGCTGCTAACTTGGTCAGTTACAGGTAGAGCAGAGACCGGCTTAATACGCCTAATCCAGTATGATATTATATATGTTGTTGACAGCATTTCACTGGTTGGCAGGGCGGGAGGTGATTGGAGTACAACTTATGCTCCTTCTCCCTTCTACATGACCTCAAAAATGAAGTCCATCTACCTTGAAGGATATGATTATACTATCTTTGATCTTACAAGACTTGACAGAGTACAGATACAGGTATTCTTTCACTAACTACATAATGTGGTCTAACAAATGATATAAAATTTGCTATAAGCAGTTAAAGTTTCTTCTGTCAAATGGAAGAATCTATATGAACTTCCCAGAAAAGAAAGACTGAAAGAGTAATTACTGGATTAAGAACTTTCGAAAATCATGGTCAACATGGGAAGATGGAGAGCATCGCATTAAGAAAGAATGTGTGGCTATAAAAATAAACTCAAGTTAAGCGGAGTATTTTGGTGAACATTTGTATCAGATGAAGATCTTGGTCAATTTTGAATAGCGGGAAAAAGTGATGTTATTAATTTATTTCATACGAAGAGGAACTGAGTTATAGCTGTGCAAAATGGAATAACAAATGCATCAAAGACTTCTCCTACATTATAGTGATTTGTGATGTACAAGAAAAATCAGATGAGCCAAATCCAACTTTCTTTTTTACTTAAAACTAGTAGTTTCCAATTTTCTACGCACTGGAGCTTGCAGATACATGGAAATTCAGTTCAAGGGAGGATATTGCATGGGAACTCACCTTGTGAACTCATTGAACGTTTCACAGAAACGATTGGAAGGCTACCTGAGCTTCCAGAGTGGATAATATCAGGTGCTATAGTCGGAATGCAGGGTGGAACAGATGCTGTACGTCATACATGGGATGAACTAAGGACTTACGACGTTCCCATTTCAGCATTTTGGTTGCAGGTAATCTTTCTCCCCCACACTTATAAAGGAAAAGAAAAAAAAATTGAAGTCAAATTCAAGGGCATAAAACTCCTCTGCAGTTTTAGCAAACTTTTTGATATTCTACAATCCAATTTCCTTCTATAGGCACCCATTTAATCTTTATGTGGACTTGTTACTAGCAAATATTGAAGTGACACATTTTTATATTTTGTACTTTCATTGTGAACTTGTAATTGTTGCATAGGATTGGGTAGGGCAGAGAGAAACATTAATTGGTTCACAACTCTGGTGGAATTGGGAAGTGGATGCACAGAGATATTGGGGATGGAAGGAGCTTATCAAAGATCTTAGCGCTCAGCATATTAAAGTTATGACATATTGCAATCCCTGTCTAGCTCCGGTAATGCTTCTCTTTGAACACTTTAAAGTATAAATTATGTAGTCACTATCTTGTGTATTTCCAATCAAACTGCATTACACTGTATCCGCATATGAATAATATTCATCATTACTTCAAGTAAGTACAGTGCTCTCTAGTAAAAAAACAAAAGCTTGTCTGGTAATTTGAGGCAGATTGAGAAAACGTCACTAATATAAATCTTTGGTTTGATCCCTAGGTTGATGAGAAGCCAAACAAAAGGAGAAACCACTTTGAGGAGGCAAAACAGTTGGACATCTTGGTGAAAGACAAGAATGGAGATCCATACATGGTTCCAAATACAGCTTTTGATGTTGGAATGTTAGATCTAACACATCCAAAAACTGGAACTTGGTTCAAGCAGATTCTAGGAGAAATGGTGGATGATGGAGTTAGAGGGTGGATGGCTGATTTTGGTGAAGGCCTTCCTGCGGACGCCATTCTATATTCAGGTTTTATTCTTATCTTCTTTCTCCCTAAGCTTCTAGAGATTAGTATAATCTTCCTGACCCATGAGGGCCTTCTGATGCCAATTGATCATATAGACACAAAGAAACAATATTGGGTTAAAGTAAGAAAAGAAGACTGGACGTGAATCCTGTTTTGTTGAATCCTATTTACATTTCCACTAACTTATTGAGACCCAAAACTAAACGAGTTCATGCAAGAGGCTTTTGGCTATGAAGCATACCTTAATTTTCTATCTATTGGATCCTTTGTCTTGTTTCTTTTATTAATACTTATTTTTTCATTAAGGTGGCAAAATTTCATACTAATTCACTATTATGATTTTTCATTAAATTTGATGAGCGATATAGTCATGCATACAAAAGGGGCATCCCAAGATTTCACCGTCCAATCCGGTTTAAATTCCGTTGCCCATACTGTAACACCTTTTTTGGGGGATCAATATGCAGTTATGCACCAAACAAACCAATAATATATTTCTTGTAATGTGGAAATGGTAAGAAGCAGCCATTTTTGCTGTCTCCACTAGAGATTCATGTATTTGGATTCTGTACAGTCAAGATCCTGACTATACGGGTTCCAATTATCAAATTTTGGCTGTCCAATATTGATTGGACGGTCATGATTTGATCAAAAAAAAATTTTATTTTTTTTCAGTATGTATACTATTAAAAAAAACAAAAACAAAAACAAAAATGCATGAATGAATCTTGACCGTCAAACCAAAATTTGATTGGATCCCATGCAGTTGGATCAATTGCATGGGATCCAAATCCGTGATTCATTGATGACTAAAACTTAACGACTAGGATAACTCTCTGAACGCTTTTAACTGCTGGATTTCATAAAGTGCTTATCTTCCCACTCCCTACCCCTAAGGAGAAGGAAAAAGAAACTATAGCAAGAAGCTTACTACTTCTTCATGTTTAAGCTCGCGCTTATAACTAAGACTTTGTACCGAACATTACAGGTGAAGATCCTATTTCATCTCATAACAGATACCCAGAACTATGGGCCCAAATAAACAGAGAGTTTGTGGAAGAATGGAAAAGTAACTCTTCAGACAGGGCGAAAAAAGACCAAGAAGATGGCATGGTATTCTTCATGAGGGCTGGTTTCAGAGATAGCCCCAAGTGGGGGATGCTATTCTGGGAAGGAGACCAAATGGTCAGTTGGCAGGCAAATGATGGGATAAAGAGCTCCGTTGTTGGCCTACTAAGCAGTGGAATTTCAGGGTTTGCTTTTAATCATAGTGACATCGGAGGCTACTGTACAGTAAACTTACCTATAATCAAATATAGAAGAAGTCAGGAGTTGCTTTTACGATGGATGGAATTAAATTCCTTTACAACCGTCTTCCGCACCCATGAAGTAAGTAGAATACCTGCAATATGACAATTTTCCTCATCATGATTGTCATTTTCTCGTTGTCATTATCATCTTACATAAAGTTCGCAGAGACACATACATCATAGCAAGAATCTTGCTCAACAGTGAAAATATTTATCTCTGACACCATACTCCAGAAAAAGGAACTTCACCCTCCAAAATTTCATATAGTTGCTCTAGAGTGCAAATATTATTTGTCTCTTCTTTCTCATTGTTATTTTGAAAGTTACAAAAATAGGTTGGCCGGTGTTATTATCCTTGTCGATCAGCACAGCTGAGCATATATTTCAGAACATACTGATTTGCTATATAGATGCTTTTTCTTCAAAAAGGAAAAACTTTATCCATATATAGAGGTGTTTGTTTAAAAACAAAAAAACCAAATTCTAAATAATAGAAGCCATCTAATGGCCAGAAGAAAGGTAATTATTTTCAAATCAGTAAATTGTGTTATCTAAGTTTGACAGCAATGTAAAGCTTAATTCACATTATCTGAATCAAATCAACGAAACCACTTTTCCTGGAGAACCCTACTAGTGCATCATATCAGTTACTGATAATTGCCCATCTTCTGCAAGCAGGGAAACAAACCATCTTGCAACAGCCAGTTTTACTCAAACCATCAAACGCTGTCACATTTTGCACGCTTTGCAAAAGTATACACAGCATGGAAATTTTACCGAGTTCAACTGGTGAAGGTGATCCCCAAAATCTTTACACACTAATCTAACTCCAGATTAAGTAGACTCAGCAAACACCTAATATGACCTTTTCATATTCTTTCTGTACAGGAAGCTGCACAAAAAGGATTGCCTGTTTGCCGCCACCTGTTTCTCCATTATCCTGATGATGAACACGCGCATCAATTGAGTTATCAGCAGTTCTTGGTTGGTTCTGAGATCCTAGTAGTGCCAGTCCTTGACAAAGGAAAGAAGAAAGTTAAAGCCTATTTTCCAGTCGGAGAGAGTAGTAGTTGGCTACACATCTGGACAGGGAAGGTATTCTCTAAACAAGGAAGTGAAGCATGGGTAGAAGCTCCAATAGGATATCCTGCTGTATTTATTAAGGTTGGCTCCCTTATTGGAGAAACCTTCTGGCAAAACCTAAGAAATTTAGGCATTCTTTAATAAAGGAGTCCTCAAATAAGGACTGATATAAAGCATTGGGTCCAAGTAACTTATCTATCCATGTCATTGGAGAAACTAGCTCAAACTAAAACCATCGCAATGGAAGGCCCTCAATCATACATTGTCATATTCATCAAACATAGTATCTAAGAAAAATGCCGCCATATTCAATTCAGACAAGAAGCTCATGACTTCAATAAGACATTTTGAAGGGAAATATTATCTACCAAGCAACAAAGCAGCTCTCAGTGAAAGTAACTTTTATGAGATTTTGCAGCTTTAAGCTAATTGGAAAGTACTGGTAACACTCCGCACATAACGTTTGTTTATAACAGAATTGCAAACCAGAACTGTATCAGCAGCTGCTGCCTGGGAATTCATAATTCCAAAAAAAGATGGTAAGACAAGACATTATTGACCTGATATCTTTTCCAATATAGAATAATATTTTTAATGATTTCGCTTAGGCAAATTATCCAAACAATTAAATATTTGCTCCTATAAATAACTACTTACCATTTTAAGTCTGTCATCTGTTAATATCCATACTATTAGTTGGAACAAATCTACATGTGTGGACTTTTGTGGTATTTTTAGTCTTTTTCATCATTATTCTTCCTTCCAATCAATGTTGCTTTCTCCATTGAGCCTATTCAACAATTGCTTAATGGCTATCCAATTGGCAATTAGCACATGTGATCTTGCAGTTCTTCCCCATAGGACCAAGCTATGAGGGAAGAGAATGTCAATAGGAAGACAAGTGTACTAGCATGAAAGAAATACGCCGACATCCAATTATAAAATGTAATGCATATTCGACATGTATGATATAAACAAGATGGCACCGGCGTGACAACCTAGAAGGGATGTAGCTCAGACTGAAGTCCTAGCGCAGCTTCTTTTTTTTTTTTCTTTTTCTGGGTGGCTTCGGTGAGCTGAATCTCCACCGAGGACTATCACGAAGACCCACTGTTCTGCAATCATTCCTAACACACAAGCAACGAAATAATTCGAATCCTAGTTGGTAGAAATTATGTACATCATAGAAGAACTCTATTGAAGACTAGAAACTTTTAAAAGTCACTATAATGCTTTCCCATAAACATCCTTTTGGGTTTCTGTAAACATCCAAAATCACCAAAACCTTTGAGAAGTGATACATTGATTAAACTTCTCTCAAAATAAAAGCCAGAACATTCAATCATTAACTACCAGGAAAGAGTCCTTAAACAAGAAAAACAATTCATAGAATGTTAAATACAACGTAACAGGACTTTGTTGCTTTACTCGAGTTTAACATCTAACTCTCTAGTCATGTTTCACGGATGCTAAATATTGGACACCCAAAAGAAATTCCCCATATTTTATAGCTGTCTAGTAAGGCTCCATCCTTCATAACAATTAAGACATCACATCCTTCTACTTCTAGCTTCTTACATCATAACACCAACCACATTTGAGTTACAAATTTTCAGTATTATTTCCTGACAACTTTACAACTTTGCTGTCAGCTGCCTTCAAGAATGAACCTTACAATGATGTCAAAGTTTAAAAGCCACAACGAGGGGGAAGAAAGAAAGAAAGAAACGGATACAGTGATTTCCTTTCTATTTATATTCATTAAACCAGACAGAGTTATATTAATTACTCATCAAAACAAGCACTTAATACACATAAGACATAATATTAAACTTACTTCAATATATATGTTTTTATTTATTTATCTATTTTGTATTTCCCTTCAAACATCAAGTGCTGTACATCACCTATCAAGTACGATTGGTGTTTATGTTGGACGGACTTTTTGCCACCAAATGGACATGTTTCAATTTACAACACGATAAGCCCTGAAGTGGCGATCACTTGTATATATGACCCAAAATCTTAAAATTCAAAGATAATTATTCTGGTATACCATAGAGGTCGTTCCTAGATGTCAAATTAATAAAACCATGGACCTTTATAAGTAACTCAAATCAAATAAATTGTGTGCGGCGAAATTGGAAGCATAATAACAAGAAAAGATGCAAACCCATTTCTCGAATTGTACTTTAGAACGCTTAGAAACCAATGCATATATTATTGGGACTAAGCAAGAGAGAGAGAGAGAGAGGAATATGACTGAAACTGCATATATTATTGGGACAGAAAGGCCGGCAACTTACGTTAACGATTGTGTGCATATTGGGACAAACTAAGATTGGGTTGTCCTTTATGATTTCTTTGTCGAAGCAGAAGGAAACGTTGAAGAGTAATATTGGGTGAAATTTTCATGCAGTTCTCTGCAAAAATTGTTGTTGGTGGTGAAGTTTCGCATGGACTGGTCACTGATCATTCTCTGTCCCACCGGATTCGGATATTTTAGTCGCATATTCTCTCTTTCGCGTCAGCACTATTTTCTTTAGCTTTATTGATGGGATTTTTTAGCATCATTCTAGCGCTTATATGATTCTCTCCCCCTCTCCCATCGCTTTTTTGGTGCCTAATTGCCTATTCGTGGTTATTGTTATTGCTGGACACCACACAAGTTCCCTGGGTCAATTTATTGTTTTTATTGTTCTTTTACTGATGTAAAATTTTATAATCGAGTTTAATCTTTATACATAGTTAATTTAGGTGAAAATACAAATAATCTCTTCTAAAAAAAAACCAATTTAACAATTAATTTTTGATACAATTTTAATTTTAGCAATTAACCTAATTAAAAAATTAATATAAAATGTTAAATATCATTTGAAAATAAAAGTATTTCTAATAATTTATTTCATAGCACATTTAGTGATTTAGGTCGTAACAAAACTCTTACTCAACTGACACGTTCTTTTATATCTTTTTTATTTTTAATAAATAAAATAATTTATTTATCATATGTTGATAGTTTATGGAAATTAGTCAAAATCAAAACCATAAAAATTATCTTTCAAATAATCAAAATTAAAAGAAACTATTTGTGTTTTAAGGATTCAGTCACTAGAACATCCAAGAATACCAAGCGCTAATTGAAGAGTGACAGGCAGAAAACCTGGTAATATTCAAAGGAAATTGAAATAATACAATCAAAAGGTGTGCGTACAGTTATTGACATCATTTGTAGAGTTTAAATACAGAGCTCCAACAACCCTCCCACAATTCCTAGCATCTACAAAATGGCAGCTCCACATGAGCGCCGCGAGCAGGGATTTCAGCTATCCAAATGGACACTTCCATGCTTGCTTTGCTGAAGATGCAAGCCTCAGCTTTGTAGAAAAAAACTGTGCTTCATTATATTGCAGTGTAGCTGACAAGGAAAATAAAATATTTCTACCCTTTATTACACCATCAAATATCTAATTGATCACGATCTATCATGCTTGCAGAATTTTTTATCAGCTCCTTCCGAAAATCCACCTAATACAAGTTCAAAGTGACAAATTCAGAATACAACAACCAATAATAACTAATAAGCTGATAGATTGGGTAATCACCTTTGAGATTACACTAAGGATCTATATAGCCAACCCATTTTTCCTAAAGAATTGGTCAGCCACAAAATTATTATCCAAATTTACTTTATTATAAACAGTTCAAATAGTTAGGAACTTCTATCACAGTTGTACAACGTGACTTTTTCAGCAGTGATTGGGGCTCCTTGTTCATCGCAAAATCAGGGTAATTTTAAGAAGTTAACGTGCAAGCAGGTGGTGTTTTCTTGTTTTGTTTATTTTTGCTTTTTAGCTTAGAAATCATATTATAATTTAATAAGAGAGGCAATATCACATAATCCAAGACAAACTATCATTCCCCTCTTCTTTCAATAAAAACATGTATGGAAGTTGGATGTTGCTTTTTGTCAAATTTTGTAGCCCAAAAAGTTCACTGTTAAACTCTTCTGTAGTAAACATGAAGAATCAAACAGCTTCAAGTAATCCAATCACTCAACAAAAAATGATAGTAATAATGCACATTACCCGGGCACCCATAAGGGAGGAAAAGACAACATTTGCCTCAGCTGCATCCTCAACCATTAATTGCTTCAACACTCTGCGTTCTGGATCCATTGTTGTCTCCCATAGCTGTAAAGGCATCATCTCCCCTAGTCCTGCATTTATAGAACTTATGATAACATACTACTTATGAATGGCAGCATACTATTAACTCCTAGAAAAGCCATGATAAGGCAGCATAGGGAAAGCAAATACAACTCTTGTAAAATAAATGGGTAAAACTAAAAGTGCATGAATTAATAGAAGCACAAATATACCATATCACACAGAAGAAAGACTTCCAATTTAGTTCTGGTGGGAACAAAAAGACCAAACTGATTACAAACATATATTATTTTTCTCCAAATGAACTTTCAGTGGACAACAGTAAGCATGCAAGCAACATAACTTTAATCGTACCTTTGAACCTTTGCATGTTGTATGATGCATTAGAAGGGAATGACCTTTGAATTTTTTTAAGATCAGCATCATCATAGCAATAGTATACTTGTTTTCCCCTTTCAACCTGGTTATTTCAGTAGAGATAACTGGAAGTTAGCTTGATCATAAATAATTAAATTAAAACACAAGAAGAAAACTTTAGGCAAACCTTGTACAATGGCGGAACACCAACATATATGCAACCTTCCTCAAATAAAGCTCTCTGCAAGAAAGAACTATTGCATCAAATTGATTATTAATTTGTGTTTATTGTTTGCATGAGTTGATTTAGTTTTCTTCACTGTAGAAGTAGAATTGGCAGCCATCTTTCCTGTCCTTTACCTGATATCTGAAGAAAAATGTCAATAGCAGAGTCCTGATGTGGGCACCATCTACGTCAGCATCAGTTAAAATGATAATTTTGTGATATCGGAGTGCATCCTTTTTAAAATCCTCTCCCTAATCCAATGAAATCATATTTTTAAATAGATTACAACAAAATAGCTGTCAGAGATCAGAGTGAGGAGTTTTGACATGGGAGTTCAGGGATTTTTACTTCTGCCAATTTGTTTCTTTTAATATTTACATTAATATGGAGATTATTACTAATAACCAAAGCTTCCTTCTACTCAGGGAGTGCTATACAATTCAATTTCTGGATTGGTTAAAGTTACTCTCCCTATCAGGTTCAGGATTATACTTTTGGTTTCCCTTTTAGACTTGGCATTGACACCCAATATAAGATAGCTCCGGGATTTCCTAGTTCTCTTCTCTTTCTCCCTCTCTTCCCCTTCCTCTCTGTCTTTGAAAACTCTTCAAATAGTGCATCAATAGCTACTCATTTGGTTTCATGAGAGCCTTTATTGGGGATTCTCAACAGCTTAAGCTTTACTATTTGAAAGTTTGAATTTTAAGCAGATTGCTTAAAAGTTACATTTCCAATTAGTTTTTTGGAGCACTTTCATTAAGCATATTAAATAATTAAAGAGACTTTAAGTAATTTTTCATACTTCAAGGTTTCTTTCTCAAGCTTTTCATTTCTTATCTTCTCTCTCCTTCATTTAATCTCCTAACTTTACCTCCTTCATCAATAATAGCTAAGTAATAATGTCAAGAACCACTTCAATATAAGCTTAAAATCTAAGGTTTAGGTCAAAGAATAGTTTTAATCCTTAAAAAACCCCTTCCATGGCAGCCCTTTGGGTTTTAAGCGTGGACAAAGGCACAAAAGCACAGGTCCACTACATTAGGCTGAAATTTTAATTTAACCATGAAAAGAATGGGTTCGATGAGGATCAAACTCTTGATCACTTTGTTAGGCCTGCTCTATTGCCATGTCAAAAACCAATTCAATTTAAAAGCTTAAGCTGTTAAGTGTTGGTCTAGGAATGGATTTTATTTCTGAAATGAAATAGGAAATATTTAACCTTTACTCCAAGCCCAAGAGCAAGAATTAGATTTTGGATCTCTTCATTTTTGTAAATTGCTGCTTCATCCCTCCTTTCAATATTCAAAATTTTACCTCTCAGAGGGAGAATGGCCTGCACCAAAATTGTCTGATGAATATATACGCTTGTACAACTCCAAATTTTTTATAGTTCACAGTTATGCAATGAATCGCCAATATAACAAAGTAGTTGAGTCACAAACAGAGAGAAGTCATCAAATGTATATCTCAGCTGAATAGGCAATTAATACAAAAATTTTAAAATTCCATTGGAACACATGCCAGTAAACAAAGTAAAGGTGCAAAAGCATGTGGAAAAAAATGTCATATCAATAATAGAAAAACAAGTATTAGAATTATCAGAAATCTATCTAGGAACATGAAAGCTAAATGCTTATGGCAACACTTCTCTCACAAATTAATTTTATATTATCTTCATGTCATCAACTTTGTTCATCTTTTTCACAAGTACCTATATGCTTTCATGAAAATAAATAAAATGCATAATCAAGTTTCATTTCAATGTTTATTTAAAATCCCCTGTACAATTCATAATATTAACACCTTTATGGATTCATTTACTATCTGTTTCGTAGTTTGTTAGCATTCATGTCTAGGGGTGATAGAAATGACACTGCTATGCAACATTTCATCATTGCTCATATGAAGAGAAGGCTATGGCAAACAAAAATTGTTTCCCTTCCAAAACCAAGCTTTTGCAGGGGATAGGGGATGATTTCCCTTTAGTTATTGCTTTCACCTTTCATGATTCCCCTTTACACATGTTAGCTTCCAAATGATAATCTATTACGAGGAATACGGCCTAATTTAGTCAAAGACAAAGTTTGAGCAGGTGAAAGAAATAAGAAGTTTTTGACTTTAGTAGCTCATAACAAAGAAGCTTGAATAATGTTTTGCACGTCAGGTGGCTTCACTGTAGTAGGAATTCATCCAAAGATTTATACTTTACCTGGAAGCGCCTGTCTCGACCTTGTTTAGCACTTCCTCCAGCTGAATCACCTTCAACAATAAAGATTTCTGCAATAAAAGACAAAACAACAAATACATTGAATTCAAAACATAACACTACCTTAACAGAAGATAAAACCAAAAGGACCTGTCCAATATGGGGAAACTCACATAAAATAAATAAGCTAAAACACAAATTTCATATTTCTACTCATGTTGGGCTAAAGTAAATATATTGAGCATCTCTTATACAACATGTAAGACAAAAAAATGCTTGACCAAACCAGGAATGCTTGTCTGTTAAGAAGACATTCCATTTAGGGAAGAGAGTGTTATATCAAATTAGTAAAATCTCAATATCATGGAAGGACCCCATTTACTAGAGCTAAACTAAGGGTTATGGTAAACATTCACCATTGCACCATAACCATAATAATATTTAAAGCCAAAGATCAAATTATCCATATTCCAATCACTACAAGCAAGGTGCAAAAACTAATTACCTAAGGACATCAAACAGCCTTGAAATCTTGTCTGTTAAGAAGACATTCCATTTAGGGAAGAGAGTGTTATATCAAATTAGTAAAATCTCAAGCTCATGGAAGGACCCCATTTACTAGAGCTAAACTAAGGGTTATGGTAAGCATTCACCATTGCGCCATAACCATCATAATAATATTTAAAGCCAAAGATCAAATTATCCATATTCCAATCACTACAAGCAAGGTGCAAAAACTAATTACCT